>WAAD01034098.1:457040-556545 GCA_013389945.1 Fregata magnificens | reverse complement strand
AAATGTAAGGGCTCGATTCAGGTGCCTAAACATAGGTGCCTAAACATAGGTGCCTAGTGCTTTTCGAGATGCTCTTGTGAATTTGTTGAGATGCTCATTTGGCCTTCAGCTGCAAGTCCAGAAGAGCATGGGTCTCCTGTAGGTCCTGTGCTGTATCTGCCAGCTCTGTGTAGATATCTTAGGTCATCTCAAATGGCACTGGACACCTACGTTTACTAATTGAATAGAACCCTAATTACTACTAGATTGAGGAACATAGAGTCAGAGATTCAGCACTCATCCGGTTGGCAGCTGGATCGCCCTAACCTCCACTGAGAGTACGGACTATAGCAGCGGCTTAGGCACCAAGCTCACATATGGACTTTTACTTGCAGACACCTAATTTTAGGTGTCTTTATCCCAAACTGAGACCGACCCATGAAGTCTTTGTTATAACAACTGGTGAATTCAGAAATGGAGGGCAGAACATGTGAAAAGGGGAAAACCTCTGTGAGTATGCCTTTGTCAGGAACTCAACAACTGGTACAAATACTAGCCTGCACTAGTCTCCCCCTGAATGTTTCAGTGGATGCTATGTCTATAACAAAGGTGACTATGAAAGGGCAACTTTCTCTTTTTACCTTCCATTGTCTGAGATTAAACAGTGCCTCTTCTATGTAAGACTTATATCAGTGAGCAGCTGCAGTCCAGAAATGATTACAGGTTTTTTTCAGAGCTGTCCTGTTCTTTTATTAACACAATTGGCTTAAGCACCAATCACTGCATTAAAAATAATCTGAACTTGATTGCGCCCTTCTGTTTCAGTCAGGAGTATCTACCATATGCTTGACAGAAAGGGACAATATTGAATGGTAGAATATTTGAAATGCTTCCAAAATTCACCTTCCGTTTTTTTGCACTATTAAAAACAACTGTCTCCTGCCACTCAATGCAATTTTGCATGAGGTGCTTAGAAGAAAACAACCTTGAATTGTCTTATGACACGAACTTCCATTATGATAAATCTCAAGGTGAGAGCAAACAGGAAGATATGAGTTTCTTTTACGGCCATGTTTCTGAAAGACACTATAGTAAGAAATGTTCTTTATAGTCTCTGCTGCACAAAACAAGCAGAATTTTTTGGCATCATCTCTCTGACAGATGTCACTACTGTCCTTGTTTAAACCTGCGTTAAAACATTAAACATAACTTGAAAAAAACAGCTGTTATTAGAATTTGTATTTAATGAAATGCGAAAGTAAAAAAAATACCATCCAGAAACTAAAAATGAAACTGGAATTTACTAGAATACAAATTCTGCATTAAAGGTGTGTTGTCTGGGATGCTGAATTTCAGCGACTAATCCAAATAGGTGTAAAATTGAAAAGTTTACAAAATTGACAAAAGAAGTGCTAACTGTGCATGCCAAAACCCCACTTTCTTTCTTAACCACTCACCGAGTTTAACTTGTTTAATGTCTACTTTTAACACTCTTCTTCAGAAGCACAGATAACTGTTTAGAAACAGTTTTCCAAGCCAGTGCTATACCAATAACATGAAATATCACTAAATAGCTCCTTCCTAAGGACTGTCCTGGAAACAGAAGGCACACTCTTCATTTTAAGAGCGGAAAATTGTGCCCTATCTGACCTGTCATCTTTGCATTCATCAAGATAATTATTAAAGATTATTCTGTGGTCTAGAGCAAGAACCCAAAGTGTTCCCTGGTACACACAGCCAGCCAAGCATTAATCCAAGTGCCTCAGATTCTTGCTTTACTTTCTGCATTTGTTCCTCCTATGATAGCCTAAATGAGATTTTCTGTGGTGGTGTGCTGGGTCCTCCAGAAGACTGATCATAGCTTTCCAAGACATCATCCTGCAATCAGGACCTCCCGCACAGCTAATTGCACCAGCAGTGAGACTGTGGGCACGTAGTGAGAAGCTGTGGAAATTTCTGCAGAGCTGCTGCTGAGGAACTCACTTCTGTGAAAGATAACAGCCTTCTACAAATCACTAAGTCAGTGACCTGAGTAGAAATGGCTTTAGATATCACAGACCCAGTTCTTGCCTTATGTGATCTGATGGAAATTCTGCAAAGCCAGTGGAGCTGTGCAGTATGACAGGAGCCATGTGTGGTCATGAAATTGGGTCCCATTTTATGCTTGTCTCATTTATAATGCTGTTATTAACATTGAATTCCACCAGTGAATGTCATAAGCATAGAGTAGCATATATTACTTGTGTAACACTTTTTTTAGCACATTCAGTATTGACATGCTTACTCATTATGAACAAAAACATGCTAAGGGAATGAACAAAAACATGCTAAGGGAATGAACCTGTCTGGTCGTTCAGGAAAAAATGTTTCAGAGTCTTTCTATTGTTCCTTTACAGAATATGAAAAATGTCTGAAGTATCAGTTTTTGCAGAATGGTAAAAGTGTTGCCTGCACAAACCCAATTACTATCATTCTGAAATCTCATTTTAAAAATTGTCCTTATTTTGCTATCTTTTGGGACAGTAATTCTCATTTTTTATTATTCCTACATTTAAGTATTAGAATTAAAAGCCTACAATGAACATGTATCTTGTTTGTGCCTCTGACACTTTCTATTTTCATTTGCTATCTATTTCACAGATCATTGTCACTGATTTCAGTTTAGCTTAGATGCCTGGGCATTTTTTACTGTCATTAGTCAGCTGTGTACATTTTCTGGTGCTTCCATACCTTTACAAGCTTGTCCTTAGTGCTTATAACTATTCTGACCTCCACCATCTCCTGAGGTATTCAGTAGATCTGTACTGAAGTGGAATCAAGAAAATTATACCAGAGCCTAGCTCTTACCAAGAAATATTTCTCCTGATACTGCATTAAAGACCCATACATAAACACCTCCAAGACAATGAGAGCCGGAAATAAACTGCTTGCATCAGTAAGTCATCAGCAGCAACTGGGACAAAATAAAATTGACATCTTGTTATTTCAGATGATGACAGAAGACAAGCATAATTGTCAAAACTATAAAATGTAAAAGAGAGATTGGAAGTCTGTACTTGGTGAACTAATGCAGGCAGCATGAGCACAAGCTATAAAAGTCACTAAAATTTGACAAGCCTTTTTGAGCAACACAGTTCTGAAAGTAGAAAAAAGGCATATGCAGTGTGAAATAGTCTATAAGTGAACAGCTGATAGCCTGCCTAGTCTTTTCCCAAGCTCCTTTACTAGGTCTAAATAGTCAGCAGCAGAATGAGTGTAAACACAGCCAGTTTCCTCTTGCACCTGTGTTACTGCACTGGTGTCAGGTGAGTAGCATTTTGTTAGTAAGAGTAAAATTTGGTCTGTAACAAGAAAGTAAGGCACAGAGGAAATGCCATTTGACAAAATACGGTGAAGCAAGTAACAGAGTGGTGTTGATATAGCTCGGAAATGCAGGCAGGTGGGAACTGCAGGAGATGGGACAGGCTACCTACTCCAGCATAACAGAGTTCAAATAATCTCTATACTGAATTTGGGTTCCTTTCTACCCGTTTGCAATAATTCAGGCTGATTTAGCCACCCAGCCATGAGTGCATGGATCACCTGCCCATATCCTGCATGCATGAAGTGGCCAAAATCCTCCTTAAATCTGGAAATCTGGTTGCTATCCATGGGGAGCTATTTCCCCTCTCAAAATCTGATAACCAGGGAAAACAACATGGCCTTTTTCTGCTATGTAAATATCAACACTAGTATTTTTGCATTTATAAAAATCTAGCAGTTTTATATGTGCAGAAAAACTGCTGGATATCTACACTTGGCATCCAAAATACTCTGAAAATCCACAAAAGTGACTGCTAATGAATATAGCTCAAAAAGTCTAACATTTTAGTCCCTGGGTCTATTTAGTACCAAGTACCCCTGTTGGGTTGAAAGACAGATGCCTGTGTGGCTGGAGGCACATTATTACCTTCAAGTGCTTTCATGCTAGTTGTTAACCCATTTCTCTGCCCATCCTTATTGGAACTGTAAGCATCTATCAGTCATGCATTGTAGCTATAGCATTACACAAGTCCTACATACAGAATTTTTTATTAATGGCATCATGTGAGGCCTAAAGCATTGTAGATTCAATGTCAGGGTGAAAGAATGGTATAGCAAAAGAGGGATCTGCTTCAGCTCAAGCAGTCTGTGCCCCTCTGATCTGATTTGGAGGCCACCGAAGTAGCTGGAATGAGTACAGTCATTTCCAGCGGGCTTTGGAGCTCTCTTCTGGTTGTGTCTGTGAAGTCCTGAGTGTGCAGCAGAGCAGCGTTTGTGGGGCTCTTTGTGTTTATGACTATAAACATAATCCTTCATTCAGATGCTGTGATGCTGAAAGCTGTAGAAATCCCCTAGGCTCATATAAAGAGTAAGGCTGTTCAGTAAAAAGGAGATTTTTTTTTCCTTAAAATACTGCAAAAATGCATTATTTCCATTTATTTAAAAACAGCTTCTCAGCAGTCAATGGATATTTATATAGATGGATTATCCACTCGACTATGGCAACTTCATGATTCCCAATTGGTTTTTTCTCCTACAATGCTATCAGGTTCCTTTTATCTCAAAATGTTTTCCAGAGGAGACCAGTGCCATTATTCTGCTTTTACAGCTAGAGAAGCTGAAATCCTCAGAACTTCATCCCCATGGGCTATCCCTGGCCCTACAGTATTTCAGTTTGAAAAGTTCTTAACCGTACACCCTTGTCTCACTGCACTTCCCAGTGGATGCATCTGAAATTAATTCCTTTAGGTGCTTTATCTCTTCAGAAGAGCTGTCACTGATGTCCTTGGTGATGTGATATCTGGCCTCAAACTCTTAGTAGGTTCACACTGGATTTGTATCCTTGTTTGTAAGTGAAAAATTAATTCCAGGAAAGTCATAGTCACTATTTAGCTTGCTGTCTAACTAGGAAATATAATGAAGAAATTAGCTATGGCCTATTTTATGTCCAAAGCAGAACATTATTTGATCTTTGATTCTCTGAATTTTCCTCAGTGTGGGTCTCTTTCCCTCATTCAGAGGTTCCACTCTGTGTCTAGCCAAGAACTGGAAGAGGTTGAGCACAGACCCAAAAATCTATCGTTACCTCCTTGGAGTAGACATTTCTGTATTTGCTTATATAATAGGCACATTTCTTCTCTGCCCCACCTTGAAATATCTTTCATCTTATTTTTTCCGCATCAGAATCTCCAAAATACAGTGTGGCCATTTATTTTGAAACTACCAGTCACAATGTGTAACCATTTCATGGGAAGGCGAATAAATTCAATTAACTTGATTTCACAGGTAATGCCAAGAGAACTATCCAAGGTCTCATGAGGCTGGTGGAGTTGCAAAGCGGGAGCTGCAACATTTTGAAATGAATTTTGTACCGTTATTGTGTTCTCTACACTAAATATGTAGGAAAAGTCACGGGGAAAGAACCTTCAAGGATGTAGTAAAATGTACAGTTCCCCAGACTGGGAAATCCATGTCAGGATTAAATACAAGCAGGGCTTTGTGCTTATTGCAGACAGCCATTATTGTTGGGTCAGGAAGTTTAGTTTACATACAGGAGATGAAAAGTCTTATCTACCAACCCTGAAACAGTCATTTAAACTACAACATCTCTATTACTGCCTGATGCAGGCAGGCCATTATTAATTTGCTATCTTATCAGGCTTATGTGCTTCTAAATTTGTCCAGCAAGTGAAGCTTTTAACAAAGAGCTTCAGTTCTACGAAGGCGAGTAGTGAAAGCATAGAGGATGCATTGTTTTGGGAAAGAGTAAAAGCACTGCCATGGAAACTAATAAGGTGGTCACTGGTACAGAGGATGCTCGGCAGACACAGGGCTCCACTCTAGAGTTTAGCGTGTACCCTTTGCTCTGTGAATGTGTGTGGGGCAAAAGCCATGGAATTTCAGTCGTAAGTGAGATCTAAGGTTGAAATTTAAGTTGTCCTACAGCTGTAATTGTGGTGTAGCTGGGGATCAGGGCTGTGCCTGGGTGTGCACCCAGCACGCTTCATCCTTAATTCCTGGTCCCAGAGCTCCCAACTAGTCTCTGCATGCATGAAACAAGGGATCCACCCAAGACAAGAGACTGTCTTGTGACAAGGTGATCGCCTGAGCTCCCAGCTCCTGCGCAGCAAAGCTGTTGGGCAGCTGCTGTAGGAGCCCTCCAGGTGGAGTTTCAGACTGGTCTGGAGATTGCCCTGGGCAGCTCCTGCTGTGCCTGGATGGACTGACAGGCACTATTTATGTGTTAGATGTGTTAACCTGGCCGAGAACCTGGCCGTCCAAGGGACTCACCCAGGCAGTTCCTGCTACAGAACTGACCACACTGCACATAGCTAAGACACTTGTAAATAGCGGAAACTGTTCTTGCAGATGCAGAAATGGGCACATAGCACAGCCTTTTGTACACAGTCAAGATAGTTAGATGTTTTGTGCATAATTTAATACTGTCAATAGAAACAGAACATGCATGTGATGGAGTGGTCATGCAGGGCCACAGCCCAGCTGGATCATAACAAGTGAGCAGAGGTTTAGGGAGTCTCACTAGGTCCAGCTGAAGATGCTACTGCAAGGACCCTCACAACAGAGACTCCCATCACCATATGGATAGTAACCAACCATGCTGTTTGAGGGATTGGAGCATTTCCCTATGGAAACAACCCCCCAAATCTATCTATTTTTAACAAATGCTCTGTCTGTGAATGTCCATGCAACAAGTCTACTAGTGGTGCAACGTTCCTGGGGCACTGAGAGAACGTGCATAGGAGCAGCCCCCGACACACTCAACACACAGAAAAGAGAAACATGATTTCTTCTCCATTGAAGCAGCCCCCCTTTTGTGTAGAAAGCAAATAGAGCCTGTATCTTACTCCTGAAACTCCTGTTTTGGACTTCAGCTCTTGTGCTAATGCATATTTTATTATTTTACTGAAAGTGGGATGTCTTTAACAAAGATCTTCTGCCATCTTATAGGTGTCATGTGGTAATTAGACAGTCTCCTGACAGGGAGAATTGACTCAAATATTTTCATGGATAATTAAACATGGATCCTTTATATCCCAGAAGTCTACTGTAACTTTGAGTAAGACCTCCTGCAATCTCCTCTGCCATCTTGTTTGAGACTCCCCTTACCTCCTTCCAGGGGTCTGCTTAAGAGCTAGGAACTCATGTCTTCCTTTATAGGGCGCATTTTGAAGGAGCAATTCATATCTGTTTTAAACATTTCTCAGAACCTTTAGCGACAGAGGTTTTGTGCCCGTAGTTATTTGCTCCATTGATTAACTGTTCTTCTAACTAGACAGTTTTCTTACCCAGCTTTCTCTTTTGCTGCAAATTATCCTAATCCACTGCTTGTCTTTCTTGTCCTCCATCCCTCTGTACAACCTCTGCAATATCACCTTTTCTCTGCCTTCCCACCAGTCTGCCAAGCTAAGTCAAACCCATTTTATTTCAGTCATCCCCTACAAAAAATATTTTCTAAGTGCCACTTTTCTTAACATCAGGCAGAGGGTCTTCATCTCAGTGGATATGTAACATCTAAACCAGGTCTTGACACTCCTTGTCAAGCTTCAGAAGTGCTGATGAGAGAACTACTGTCCATTTTTCAGGATAGAAGCTGCCTTTCTGGCAACAGCATGGCATCAGTTATATCATGTTAAGATTATGATTCCCTGCAACCATCTTCTCTGCTGTGCTGCTGCCCAGTTCTTTTTCCTTTTTCAATTTGTTCCTCTTTCCAGGCGTAACACTTTTTGCACTTGTCTATGCTGCGGTTCATCTTCCCGACTTCAGATCATTTCTCCAATGTATTGTTTTAAATTCTAACCCTCTCAAGAGCTTTCAGTCCCCCTTTGATCATTATTTTCACATTTGAGGACGTCCATGCTTTTCTGTTATCCAGGTCGTTAATGGGGATATTGAACAGTACATCTAATTGTGTGGGACACAGCCTGTTCTGAGTTACTGAAAATTGAGTGCAATCTTACAGCAATTTGTGCATTCACCTTTATAGTGTTTTAATGCACTCAATTCATGCTTATTTCATAAACTTCTTTAAAAAAACAGAGCTACACAGGCTAGGCAGTTAAAACCAAACTGTGATTGTGAGGAACTGGACAGCCAAAGTACCCATTTAGTCAGATTTTCAGCAATAAAACATTAATTAAGCTTTTTCTAGAAATGTCCCCAAATCTTTGACAAAACCTCAAGTTTCAGCAGTGGAAAATCTATGGGAAAATAGGACTGACCTCCTCATACTTTACTTACAACACTTTATGCCCAAAAAAGCCATTACTCAGTATCACTGATAAGGTTATGTTTTGAGCTCTCCAGAATGTCTTTTACTTTTTATTTATTTTCATAAGATCTACTACAAATGAGCATCTCTCTGGACATCAGTGTAATAGAAAGAGCTGTTGTCCACATACTTGTCTGAATAGTTCAAAAAAGTTTGGCTCAGTAAAATCTGGGTCTCTGGCTACTGTTGAAGTTATTGCTGGCTCAGGTTACTAAATTTTTTAACTCCTTGATAAGTCATTCGAAACATAAGCTTCCCAGACTGTTTCAGTTTATTACTCTTTTTAAGTGAACTGATCTAAATTTGAATCTCCTGAGATCAATAGCTCATTTTTATCACAGAACATTTGAACTGTACCATATAGATCAGATAAATCATCTTTCACTGCACTTGAAAGTTTTAAACTGCAAATCTGCGGTGTAAAACTACCGTAGATTTGGTGCTAGGAAAATGATACATTGCGACTGTTTCTACCTACTTATGGCTCTTCCTGAATAAATGTCAAGTTCCAGCACAGCAATTATTTTAATTGCAGATGCTTCTTCAGACTGCATGACATATTTCTCTCTCTTAAAGCAGGCTGTTTACTTCTACATTACAACCAGTGTCTCTTCACTGGGTGACATAGGTGCTGTTCAGCTTATTTACACCGTGAGAAACACTAAATTACATATGTGACTACATGTGCGATCCAGAGCTAAAGGCACGAGTAGATTCAAAGCAGAAGTTAAAATCACTGCCGTGGCCTGTCCTGGTCAGTGTACAAATCACAGGATCGTGGAAAATGCATGCTGAAAGGGACCTCAGGAGGTCTCTAGCCCAGCCTTCTGCTCAAAGCAGGGTCAGCTCTGAGGTCAGACAGGTTGCTCAGGGCTGTATCCAGTCAGGTCTTGAAACGCTCCCAGGATGCAGTCGGTCCGACCTCGCTGGGCAACCTGCTCCAGTGCTCGCCTGTCCTCATGGGGAAAAAGATTCTCCTTATATCCAGCCTGAACTTCTCTTTTTTTCGTTTTATTCTTATTGTCTCTCATCCTCCCGCCAGGCACAGCTGTGAAGAGCCTGGCTCCATCTCCTCGATGACCTCCTCATGGGCACTGGGGCTGCTGTTAGGTCCCCCCCCAAGCTGTCTCTTCTCCAGGCTGAACCAGCCCAGCTCCCTCAGCCCGTCCTCACAGGGCAAGTGCTCCCACCCTGAGCACCTCGGTGGCCCTCAGCTGAACTCGCTCCCACTGATTGATGCCTTCCTTGTGACATTTTGCCTTCCAAAGATGATTGCTCTTTGATTTTGATACTGCTTCCGTTCATGTATTAAGCCATTATATGCTGTCGGCTGATCAAGAACTGCCACGGCAAAGGTCATTACAGGGATTTCACAGGCAGACGACATGACATTGCATAGAAACACTTGAAATTTTTTTCTGAAACTTTTTTTTTCCGATGAAAAATAACCTCACAACCAAAACAGATGTGGTTTTCATAGCAATTTTTCATTTGGTTTTTTTCTCTTTCATTTCTTTCAACAGAAGAAGTTCTTAAATGCGTAGGAGAGATTTTTTTTCCTTCATTTTGCCTAATTCATGATAACTAAAAATAAATAATGGATTTTTAATGTCGGTTTAAAGTATAATTCTTTTGAAACAAACAAACCTTACTGCAGACCCTGTAGAAAAAGTGAAGGATCCTGTGAGTTTCAGGGCAGAAGGAAGCCTGATGTAAATGGGAACCCTGCAGAGCCACGCAAGCAGGAACCTGTGCTTGCTACCGGGCAGGTTTCTGGTGGGGAGCTGCAGCCACTGAGTCCCCACAATGAATCCAATCTCGAGGCCTTGACCTAAGTCCTTTCATGTGGCAAATGTGAAGGGCAACGTTTCACAAAAACATCAGATACAGACCAACATTTCCCCGTGTTCTTGGGCACAGGTGTTAAAGAAAATCCTGAGGACTTTTTCCAGGACACCTTCTATTATCCTGGTCAAAGTGTGGTTCCAGAAAACATTTTTACTCCTGGTAGGAAATAAGGATAACTTCGAAAGTTTTACACTGTGCTATCATTGCTTCTGCCAGACTTGCAGCCGTATATTACCATATTACAGCATCGCCATAGCGATCACAGGAAATGCAGGTAGGTATCCAGGTCTGTGAGTTCAATGCCAAATGAATTGCAAATTGTGTACTTTAATGCACTTTAATTCATTAAGTCGGGGTTTCACTGTGGTCTGTCCTTCACCAGCATTATTCAGCATTTTCATTATTGCTATGGACAGTGGCATACAGCATATGTTTATTAGTTTTTCAGATGACCCCAATCTGGAAAGGGTTACCTGGAGGATTAAAAAATAGGATTAGAATTCAGAATAGTTTTGACAAATTGAATAAATTATTAAAACAAAAAAAGAAGATGCAATTCAATCAGACCAAGTGAACGGTTTTTATACACAGGTAGTGATAATCATCTACTGAAATATGCAATAGCCAACGTCAGGTAAGCACCAGTGTAACAGGAAAAGATTTGGCTGGGGGCAGGGAGGGCGCTTAGTAAATCACAAGGTGAACCAAAGTCAGTAACATTATACTGTTTCCAGAGAAGTATCTGTTGCCATGAGATATATAAGCAGGATTTTGTCTATGATGTGACACATAGTGGAAATCTTTCTTCCTCCAGCCTTGGCATGGCCCCAGCTGGAGCATGTGCCCGGCCGCCGCAGCTCAGAAGCGATGCAGCTGCTGGTGAGTGTCCAGGGGAGAATGGTCCAAAACCACAGCCCAAAGGAACTGGAGCCATTTGCTAAAAGGAAAAGAACAGAGAGGCACAACTGCAGCTTCTAACACATAAGAGGTAGTTGTAGAGAGGGAAGGAATTAATTCTCCATTATGAAATAATGGCTTAAATTACAGTGAGGTTTAAGTTAGGCATTAGGAAAAGCTTTCTAATAGCAAGAGTAATTAAGCACAGAAATAGACTGCATGAGGAATATCCATCATTGGAGGCTTTTAAGAGGAGGCTAGAAAAGTGTGCGTAAGCTGTACAGGAATGGGCAGTCCAGCCATGGGGCTGAAAAGGGGGAAGAGCCGTTCTGATTTCGATGCTAGAAAGTGGAGAAGATTTACATTTTCTAAATGCAAATGTCATGGCTGTGATGTGCTGTTGTCTGTGTAGCACTAGCATGCAGATGACCTGGAGCAAGTACTTCATTTATTGATGTGTGCAAACCCCAATAGAAGGCCTGTTTTTACAGACGGCACCTCAAAATGTTAGGAACACACAGAACAGGTCATCAAAGCAAAGCCTCTGATTCACCCCTTGGTATGAGGTTAGCCCAGATGCTCTGCAGGAATTGGGGTCCAGCTGACGCTGCAATGTACTAGTATTTATATGCAGGAAAAAACCCAGCAGGAGAGTGCGACCCACCTTTGTAATAATCAGCATGCTCTTATTTAGATGCCTTCCTGCCAGGTTTTGCTTAGATCAAATTTTTAATTGGTGTTTGAAAACTCTAGACAGCGGGGGAGTGCAGAGGGAGGCTGGCGAAGCTTTTTTATAGTAGGAACACTAACTCGTATTTTACCAAATCAGCTTGTATGTTGGTATCCTAAAGATATCTACAAACCCCAGATGCTTTTAAAAGAGGAAACTAGATCCAAATTTATCAACAGGCTTTTAATATTAGAAAAAGCAAAAGCCAGACTCTTTAAATGTCATATTAAATGCAAATTTATCAGTATTTACCAGCTTCACGCTACCCCTGGTATCATCAGGTAGCTCAGGGACTTGATTACAGTCATCATGACAATGCTATAATAAAAGATTATGAATAGCTTGTTGCTGACTTGGGAGCAATCTGGAAATCTCATATCGTAAAACCAGCATTCAGTCTCTTTAACTTTATTATATTAAAAAAGTTATAAAAACTCACTGCATAATTTTTACCATGCTCCATACACAAGAGAGCCATTATTTAACTCTTCATTTAATTTCCAGATGCTGTATATGCACCATATAAAAGGTATCCAGAGAACCTAGGCAGGAAACAGGCTTATGGTAGGCAGCTCAGAGGCATGCATGTATGGAAAATGCCATTAAAATTATAGCTTATCTAGTGTGTTTTGCTTCCCTAAACTAGAAGCCTTTTAACTATTTCCACAGGTTGAGCTTCAGGCTGCAAGGTCAGTCTCCCTTCATCCTGGCTGGGAGTCCAGGTGGGCACTGCCTGGGGATCACATATGAGCTGCGCCTCTGAGATGCTGGGTCCAGGATCCCATGGTGTTGTCTACCTTGAAACACAGCCAGTGTGACCCATTTGAATCCCTTACATGAGTACATTGCTGCATGCCATAATACAGTGCAAGAGTGGCAGTCTTTGAAGTCCCAGCCCTGGTCTTACATCGGACTTTCCACTTTTTCTCTAGCAGAAAAGAGAGAGAAAATATGTGGCTGCAGAGAAAATCTTACCCAGGTAACAATTTGCAGGAGACAAGAGCAATATGCACTGCATTTCACCAAGAATTTTTAGGCATGCTGTCCCTGTGCAGTGACGCAGGTGTGCTCGTGTGCCTGGGAGCCCCTGCACTGCAGCTGGGGTGCAGCCGGCTCTGGTGCCTGAGCACGTTGTACATACTCAGAAACTGAAAAGGTAGTAAACAAAACCAGCTCACTTTTTCAAAGTCTCATGGTTCTCGAACACTTGAATTGAGCCCTGGTTTCTTACCTCCTAGTAATATTACACATTATTGCAAAGTAAAGTTTAGAAGGAAAGAAAAAGTGCTTGAGCAATGGCCAGTGCCCGCATGGCACAGGCAAGAAGGACGTGAGCACTGTTTAAACACCAACTGCAGTTTGACAGGCTTGAGAAATCCTGATTGCTGGGAAGCCTTTACACAGGATGTCCCTGCAAATGCTTTTACCAGGTTGCTCTGTCCTTTTCTTAATTCAAACTGCAATTATAGGGATGATAGAATGGAAAATAAATATATATGCAGTAGCTGAGAAAAACCAATTAGTTTTGCACCAGTGAGAAATAATGCAGAACTCCTTGTGTCTTTAACAAACTGGCTCTCAATATATATTGTAATGTATCTTCATGACCCAAATATACTTAGGAAGAGCATGACCATGAAATGTATGTTGGAAGTGTAATAAAGGAACTAATGCAGTAAAGTTACTATATTTTATTAGTAGGAGAAAACAATTAAAATGATATCCAGGTAGTAACTTAGGAACCAAATTTCATAGCTGTCTCTTTTGCTGACAAAATATGTGTACTCTCTTCCTAACAGTCTCTTTCCCCAAGGAAATATAAATGTATCTAAGAAATACTTGTTAGCAATGCAATTACAGGCTTAATTCCCCAACCAACTTCAGACATCATAAAACCAAAAACAAGCAGAAGCCCTTTGCAACAGGAATGGAAAAGAGACAGAAAAACACTAAGTGTTCAGAGGAAGATAATAATATATTTTTATAACAAAAGCTGACACACTCTTTGACAATAACATTTGAGAAGTCGTTAGCATTTGTTTTTCAACTGTACTGTCTTTTTCTTTTAAGCTACAGCCTAGAATGAAGAACTTCTTCCAAGGGTAGACTCTGTGCTACTCCTGAACAGGACTTTTGGGACACTCAGACACCAAAGTAGTTTGCCAGACTCTCAGAAAAACAAAGCAGCTGTATCAAAATAACATTTCTTGGCATTACTTAGTTCTGAAGGTCTGGTCCCTCCAAGGAACTTAATGAGAGCTGGGTTATTGGACAATGTGGATTCAACCATGAAAGCTGAGATGCTGGGAAGCTGATTCAGAGCACTTCTGAAATGTTGGCCCTAAGTAAATAAGATTAAAAAAAATTTAAAAGGACAAAAAGTGCTAAACCTTACTTTTTTGTGACCACACAGACCCATATTCATATCACACCTTGGAGAAAGGAAACATTCAAGAGACCTGTCACGGGCCGTGTGAAGTTTGTAGCTGTGCAAGGCTCATGTCTGTGGTGTCCTTCAGGACTCCCACGCTGTGGTCTAGATTCATCCCACATTTCCTCACAGACTTACCAGTGTGCCACCTGCCCAGCCTGGGCACCCTGGGCTCTCTCGCTACCCATAGCAAGGTCTTGAGCTCCTCCAGAGACGCCTGTCTTGGAGGGACTGTCTCACACCATTGGCTTCACCGGGAGCCTAAGAGAAACTCTGAGCTTGGACACTTCCCCGTGTGGGGAGTAGACGTCTGATACTCCTGACCTGAGGCTCCAGCCTCCGTAGAGGAATTCCCATTTGATTTGGTAGCAGCATAGCCTTTTACTGCTGGAGCTACTGATGTACATCACAAAATGGTACCATGCTATGTTCCTGCTAGATCCCCGCTCCCAATGCAAACTTTGACAAGGGCCTGAAAAGTAAAAAGTCTTTTTCTCCTCAATTACTTTGTGTAATTTGAAACACCCATCGAATACTTTACAGAGTAGTTCTACCCCTCAGTAGAGACATAATCAATGGCTATCAAAAGTCTCTATTCTTTTAAAATATTGGCGTCAAACCCAAGATAAAAATATTGAAGTTTAAAAATTCAGTATTTTAAAATATTGAACATTAACATCCTTTTAATGATTTTTAAATTGGCTCTAAATCAGGGTAGGTGTTCTCCTTTTGACAGTCGCTTACAAAAGGTTACTGCATTACTAGTTTCATAAGAAGAGGGAAGCGCTTTTTCTCTCAATTTGTCTTGCCTCCAGACTTGGATCCCAAAATGACAGATGGCTGGAGAGGTTCCAGTTGAAGGCACTGGAGCTCCATTGGGTGAAAAAGCATGTTCTCACTACAAATGCAAAACCTAATAATCGAGCCCCAGAAATCACAAATGCCTGGATCGCTAGGTTGCAGGCAATGCAGCACAGAGCTACTTGAGTTGATGCCAGAGAAAAGTGGAGAAAAACTTTGCAGATGATCTCTAAGACGTCTCATGCCTGATAAAATTGACCGACTTCACTGGCATTTTCAATTAACAGATGCACCGAATTTCCCTCTGTACATTTAAGCTGTCAGTATCTACTCCCATAATGACAGGATGAGAGTTTTTATATTTTTCTTTTTTAAAGTGTGGTTGATCAAAGTTGAAATGGGATCAAGGATATGCTTTTTTTACTGGTGGAGATTTTGGATAACGATGACAAGGGGCTTTCAGTTGCAAAAGCCAGTGTGATGCCTCACATGTCTGCATTGGATGCAAATGTTGAGAAATGTCCTTGACGAAGGTCATTAGAACCAGTATGATTGGATGTGTGACATTTTTAATGTAGACTCAGAAACAAACTGCATTATTATTGAAAGCCAAAGATTAATTTATTGAGATGGTCTGAATAATTTCTCTGAAGCAGAAATTCCACAAATTGCTGCTGTCTCTCTCTTAATGAGTTTCAGGGTCTGTATAAAGAGGAAACCCAAGTCTTTGTGGAAAGCTCTGAAAAGATTTCTTTCTATCCTGCCTCGCAGCCTGTCTCCTCAGAAGCACAACTGTCAGCACTGACAACAATAAACACGAAACAAAGGTCTAGATTAAATGCTGGGAATGATCTATGGCTTTGTTTTGCTGGTATGCACCTGAGGCTCAAGACCCTTTTGTAAAATGATGGAAACTCATCTATCTCACTAACAGAAGTTACATGCTTCCAGTGATTTGAAAGAGAAACAGGCTTTATCTGTAATCTTCTGAGGTGGATTTTAAATTTTCCTTGAATTGAGGGTGCTTAGACCTGATACTTTGGCTTAGCACCTCAGAAAGACTGAGATCCATTGTGAATCACGTCCCAGGCCAGGTTTCTTTTTCAGGCACCCCCGGTCTGTGACAGGATGTTGGTGTTTGGTGATTTCTAAAGGAGACATGAGTTGAGAAGCACACAGGGACACTGCAATAATGGTGGCATTTATGAATCATAGAATCATAGAATTGTTTAGGTTGGAAAAGAGCTTTAAGATCATCAAGTCCAGCTGTTAACCTGGCACTGCCAAGTCCACCACCAAACCATGTCCCTAAGTGCCACATCTACACGTCTTTTCAATACCTCCAGGGATGGTGACTCAACCACTTCCCTGGGCAGCCTGTTCCAATGCTTGACAACCCTTTCAGTAAAGAAATTTTTCCTACTATCCAAACTAAACCTCCCCTGGCACAACTTGAGGCCGTTTCCTCTTGTCCTATCGCTTGTTACTTGGGAGAAGAGACTGACACCCACTTCCCTACAACCTCCTTTCAGGTAGCTGTAGAGAGCTATAAGGTCTCCCCCAAGCCTCCTTTTCTCCAGGCTAAACAACCCCAGCTCCCTCAGCTGCTCCTCATAAGACTTGTTCTCTAGACCCTTCACCAGCTTCATTGCCCTTCTCTGGACACGCTCCAGCACCTCAATGACTTTCTTGTAGTGGGGGGCCCAAAACTGAACACAATATTCGAGGTGTGGTCTCACCAGTGCCGAGTACAGGGGCACGATCACTTCCCTAGTCCTGCTGGTCACACTATTTCTGTTACAAGCCAGGATGCTGTTGGTCTTCTTGGGCACACTGCCGGCTCATGTTCAGCCGGCTGTCGACCAGCACCCCCAGGTCCTTTTCTGCCGGGCAGCTCTCCAGCCACTCTTCCCCAAGCCTGTACCGTTGCATGGGGTTGTTGTGACCCAAGTGCAGGACCTGGCACTTGGCCTTGTTGAACCTCATACAATTGGCCTCGACCCATCGATCCAGCCTGTCCAGATCCCTCTGCAGAGCCTTCCTACCAAGCAGATCAACACTCCCTCCCAACTTGGTGTCATCTGCAAACTTACTGAGGGTGCACTCCAGCCCCTCGTCTAGTTCGTTGATAAAGGTATTAAGCAGAACTGGCCCCAGTACTAAGCTCTGAGGAACACCACTTGTGACTGGCTGCTGACTGGATTTAACTCTATTCACCACAGCTCTTTGGGCCTGGCCATCCAGCCAGTTTTTTACTCAGTGAAGACTATTCCAGTCCAAGCCATGAGCAGCCAGTTTCTCCAGGAGAATGCTGTAGGAAACGGTGTCAAAGTCTTTACTAAATTCTGGGTAGACAACATCCACAGCCTTTCCCTCATCCACTAAGTGGGTCACCTTATCAGAGAAGATCAGGTTAGTCAAGCAGGACTTGCCTTTCATAAACCCATGCTGACTGGGTTTCTGGGATGGGAAGCTGGCAGAAGCCCTTGTTAGGTATGAATTATAAGCCTGTGTCAGGTTCCAGGGTGCACAGCTGGAAAGGCTACCGTCCTTGTTCTTCCTTCCTCCCTCTTGGCAGCAGAATAAAATTGCTACTCAATGGCATTTCTGGGGTGATAAGTAATGTGGTACTTCTGTTTGTAAGATTTCTGCAAATGCCCTGGGTCCATACTATTAATCCTTGGACCTGAGTCTCTTCTCAAACCAGCCTTGCCAGCCATCCACATTAAATGTGAGGTCCAGTAAGTGGCTGCAACGTCAAAAACCATTAAAGAGCAACTATTTAATGTCCAGAAGAAGCTAGGAAGTCACAGGAATGAGTCAGAAAATCGATCTCTTCCACCAAAGGGGCTTATCAGGGTGATAGGTGGGTATAAGCACCTGGGAAAAGGCTCTTGAGAAAAGGACATTAGAGAGGCAGAGATGACAGGACATTGCAGAAAAAACACGTATTTCTGCTGCTTGCCGGTGGCTGTCCAGAAAGGTGTTTAAGATACCATCAGCTTCTTGTCTCACGGGTTCCAGGGAAGTGTTTGCACAGCTGACATGTGGGAGACAACATGTGGATCTCTGATGGCATAAACCCAATTTTTTTGCATTTATATCATGTACAAATGTGCCCCTCTGCCCCCATGAATCTCAGACAGAGTATGTGTTCTGCAAGCTGGGGGAAGGGAGAGGAGATCCCAGCTCGTCATATACATACTAGGCTACCCATGGCAAAAAAAGGCCACAGAATTTAAATGCAGCACCCAGCACTTGCTCACTGCCTATTTCTAATCTCTCCTGTGAAGGCAGTGCACGGGTAGAGATCTCAATCACTGTCTGCTTCTGCCGAGAATACGGTAAAACACAGACAGCGCCGGTGCAAAATTTCCCATTAGCACCGAAGAGCGTGTCTGAGGCCAGGCTGTGAGAGAGGTGAGGCTGGAGGTCTTCTCATCCCCTCCAGGGACTGCGGCTGTCGACAGAACTAACAAACTGAATAAAGCAGAAATAACAACCTGCAGTCCTTCCTGGTGAAATGAAGATTTCAATAACCTGTATCGCAAGAGCAATAATAAGCAGTCTCTTCTGTTTTGAACCGTTAGGAACAAACGTGCCAGGGGTAGAAATAAGTCTTTAGAGCGATCGCTTAGATTAAAGAGGCTTGCACTGAGCTGGGGTGAGGGAGGTGTACTTTCCTCCTAAGCTGAGGAAGCAGGAAGGCAAACAGCAGTTTGACTGTTTCCAGGCAAATCAGGCTGTTTTAATCACCTTCCTTCTCCCTTTCAGCGTGCCCAGGCGAGCGCCTGCATGCACGTCGGTGTGTGCACCGCTGCACTTGACCCCAAGCCAGCAAGTGGGAGAGCACGCACCCGCTGTGTGACCAAAGAGCATATCACAGCATCAAATATGGAGGGGAAAAAAGAAAAAAAAGAGAGGGAGGCCCCAAACCCCCAATCTAACACGCTCAGCAAGTTGCTGTTTGGCATGTTAGTGACGCCACCAGCACTAGGAAAGCAGCTTTCCCTTGCAGTGGGTTTACTGAGAAGATTATTAAAACCTTTTCATTTAAAAACATTTGGCAGAGACTTCTGCGTAAGTTGGGAGGACATTTTTGCCCACATCCACTTCCAGCAGAGAAAGGAGAGTTTAAGGGGGAAAAAAGCAAAACCCCACCGACTTTCCTGATGGCTGCCAAAAATGGTCTTGAAAGAGCTTGCCTTGTGGGTGAAAGGGACACCAAGAAGTACTCCTTGGCCCTAGACAGGTAACACAGCTCTGTTTCCTTCACTGCCCTTGCTTTGTCTTTGAGAGCAATACGAGACCACCGATCTGCTGATGGGCTGCTGAAGTCGAAGTACGGGGAGTTTCACAGTGCGTACAGGGAACATCTTTCACTACTTTCAAAATGTTTTGTTTGATTTTTTCCTTTCCAAACTTTCTTATTAAATGTTTGATGTATTTACTAGACAGCAGCCTGATGTGTCTGCATCTGTGATGGATTGAACCAATCTACTGTTGAAGCAAGTGTCTCCTGCTATGTATTTTATAAGCTTAGTAGATTTATTGTAGAATGCAAAACCTCATGGATTATGCTGCAATTTTAGGCTGAATTATAATAGTGCTATTGACACCATGTTTGATTCAAGGTTCCTCCATGCTTGAATGTGTAAATAACCTATTTGGTGTGAAAGAAATGTGATGCTGTTAAGGATTTGATCCTGCAAAACTTTATTCATGTGGATAGCCTATCAGACTTGAAGCTGATGGACGTATCGTGCCAGAGGTCCTGTGAGTAAATGCTTGCTTGAGTGAGGAAAGACCCTCTGAAAACATATGCTGTAGCTTGGGTTAAAAAAATAGTATAAATGTCTATCACAAAATAGTTTTGCAATTGAACTTATTTTCATTCTTCCTCTTGACTCAGACCAGCAAGTATTTTTAAAAGAAAATAGCTGCTCAGTTACAGCTTAGCACCTCTTGACGTTTCCATTATCTCATTGGTTTTCAGGTTATTTATTGCTTGGCTCTCTTAAAACACGTGGGACAGAAACTTGGCGTAAACACTGTCAGTTCAAATGGAAATCTGTCTCTCCATGTTCTTATACTGGAGTCACTGCCATCATATTTTAGTCATTTGAGTGTCTGGGTTATTATTTAAATATTATTACATGGCTCCATAAATACACATGGCACTGTCCAAAATGACTTTTGTGGTAATATTTATATTTCAAAAAGATCCCATATGAGTCTGCAATTCATTTTACTTACTGAAGAATCTCAGAGCTTTTCTGATAGCTTGCAATTTTGTGGGTACAGCTTCAGTGGTTGAGGTCCTTTGGCCCCTTGCCGCCTCTGGACACAAGGACATCTCTGGATGAAGCCTTTACACAGTGTGGGAAGGGGTGCCCTGAGACAGGGACAGTTGTTAGGCTGCCTCTTGAGGAAGCCCTTGGTTTCCCTGGATTACCAGGAACAGGGAATATCGCCCGTGAGAAGAGGGGCAGGATGCACATCAGGGGCAGTAGCCCCCAGCAGCTGATCCTCCTGTCTAAGAGCTGACTCACCTTTTGGAGGAGTCGATTTCTTTCTGATAAGTATTTCTCAGTTTAGGATTGAAGTTAGTTGGGGCAAATTGCTGCAACCATTGCAATTTTTGGGCTGATTGCTGCAGATATTCCCAACAGCCCCAGAGCTTGAGGGCCAGTCCCAGGAGGGCTCCATAGCAGAGGTCCTGAGATGGCTGAGTTATGGCAGTGGTAACACAGCTCCCAGGGAGGAGGAAGACTTGTCGTCCAGGCATGTGGCTTTTGCGCTGCACCTCCTCTCGGCTTTTCTTGCCAGGCGAAGTCTGATTAGCTGCATGACCTAATTACTCCATTCCAGCAATAACCAGAAACAGGGGCTGAGAGCTGGGGTCTCCCTCTCATTCGGAAGAGCTGGCAGCTCAGGAGAAGCCCTCGCCCTGCTCTCCCTCACAGCCCAGCGACCCGGGGTGCCAGCCCGGGGACTGGAGCCAGCGTGGTGGTGGGGATGCAGCCTGCTGGGCTCGGGCTTGCACAGACTGGCTGCATGCACAGCTTCAGGTGTCTTAAGCCGATCAGTAGCAATAAGCTCATCTTAGCCTTTGGTATAAATTACCACATTTTTCCATTCCCTGTGTGTAGGCTTAATGAACAGCTCTAATGCTTTCAACAGAACTTATTACGCACACACATTGCCTATTTCTTTGCCATCCCCCAGCCTCTTTCTTTTTAATAAATGCCATTATTACAATACACAGGGAACAAAACTGGTTTTATCTTAACCATGCGAGTAGGAAGTCTGAATACAGGCCACGTTCCCCGCACAGAAGCTGTGGGGGAGAGTGTTTTGTACATGCCAAGAGGGTCTGTAGTTACTAGCGGGTTTGGATGCATTGAGGTCTCCCATGCCAAACTTGAAATGCTTACAAGGAGGTGGGCTTTAACTGAGATCTCTGAAAATCAGATCAGCTGTAGGCTTGTAGGATAATTCAGGTTAGAAGGGACCTCAGGAGGTCTCTGGTCCAACCTCCCACTCAAAGTGGGGTCAGACGAAAGATCAAACACAGTTGCTCAGGGCTTTATCTGGTCTAGTCTTGAAAAAAATCTCTTAGGATGGAGACTGCATGACCTATCTGGGCAATCTGCTCCAATACTGAATTATCCTCACAGTCAATTTTTTTTCCTTGTCTTCAGTCTGAACCTCTCTTGTTTCAGTTTATGACTATTGTCCTCATCCTTCCTCCATGCGCAGCAATAAAGCTCCATCTTCTCAATAACCTACTCAAAAATGCTGGCAGGTTGCTATTAGGTGACCTTGAAGGCACTTCTTCTCTAGGCTGGAAAAGTCCAGTTCCCTCAGGGCAAGTGCTCCAGCCCTCAGCCAAACCTGTGCCAGTTTACTGATCTTTCCTGTGCTGGGGACTCCAAAACTGGACACAATATTATAGATGTGCTCTCAGAAGTCTGTCCCAGGGGCAGGACTTTGCATTCATCCTTGTTGAATTTCATAAAGCTCCTGTTGGCCACTTCCTCCAGCCTGCCTATGGCAGCCTTGTCCTCCAATGTATCAGCTGCACCCTTGGCTTGGCATCATCTGCCAACTTGTTCAGGGTGCACTCCACCTCCTCCTCCAGGTAATGGACATATTACACACGACTAGTCCCAGGATAGGACACCACTTCTCACCAGCCTCCAGGAAGGGTATGAACCATAATCATAGCAGAGTCTGAAGTTGAGCACTCAGAACCTCATGACTTATGCAAAAATGTTGTCTGTAAGGCATATCAAGTGAGATTCATGTCATCTCTCTTTAACTTAGGTCTGAATTAGGTGTTTAAGATAGTTTTCTATGGTCTTTTTACAGTCAATGGTGGTGGTGGGAGAGGATAAATTCCTCAGATGATTAATCATTTGTTATGTTATTTTTTATTTGTTATCACCTATCTAGTGATCTAGATAACCCTTTATCAAAGACTAGGGAATGTCTTGACCAAATTCCTGAAGTTTCCATGAATGAAGGGAGGCCAGATGATCATATTTCTTGCTGACAATAGATCAGTGTAATATTGACCAGAAATATTCAATATTTCACTTCATCAATCAGTGGATTTGCATCACATCGTACCAATTACACAGGAACTAGATTTTGGCTTGATCCAGCAGGGATTTTTGGATTTCTGATCATGTTCTTTATATGCCATTATAGTGCGATTTTGAATACCGTCACACCAGTGAAACTCAAGGCTTCTAGTCTCAAGGTTTTTGTTTTTATTTTGTCTCAGAGACAAGAGACAAGGAAAAAAAAAGGGAGGGGCAATGCTGAAAGTAGTAAAGATGTGTAAAAACCTTAGGGCTTGTCTTCATGTAAAAGTTTTTAACACAGGGCATTAATATAACCTGTAGTTATTCCTATCTGTCAGTGAGGCCTTGGACTTGTAATTGATTCCTGTCTGCCAGGCTCATACCAGTAGGCAAAAAGCTTGAAATGAGCCTAGGAGATGTTTTCTTCAGGTGGAGACTGATTTTCTATAACAAACATATAGGGAATATTTTTTTCTTTTTCTGCCTTCCTGCAAGCAATATGAAAACTCCTATGGAATGAAAAAGTCCTCATCAAATAAAGGCTTTTCACCACTCCTTGGGCTTTACAGAAGTCAATGCTCTGGAAAACTTTAGCTGTCTCCTGTGAATTCTGACGGGTTTTAGCTGTGGGCCCTGTGGTTATGTCTCCTTTGTACTGGCTTGCCAGCTGGCCCCGGGAGCACGCAGTATCTTAGGGCACTCCGCAAAGGCCATGCCATTGCTTTTGCCCTCGTGTTAGGTGACATGAGGATCCTGTAGAAAGGACTGTGTCTGCCCAGTACTGGCCATACGCTGTGTCCATTATGCCCACTTCGGTTATGCCCACTTCGTCTCAGAAGGAAGATTAGAACTGCGATATTAAGAGGTATGAAACAGAACTTAAGTAACTAGGACACCAGCTCAGGAAATTAGTGGTTCAGGGATATAACAATGATACATAAAATCATGAATAATGTGATGAAGGTAAACAGGGAATGGTCATTCATTATTTCTAACAGTACAAGAACTAATTAACATATCAGGCAGACAGTTTAAGAGTTAACAAAGGATGCATTATTTTTACACAAATCATAATTAAACTGTGGAACTCAACACTTTCAAGTCAGCCAGATCTGTGGAAGAAAGACCTGTAAAGAGCTATTAGACGCAACCTCTGGTTCAGCCACCTTCCAGCCTCCAGATTTGTGCAGCCAGGGAGCAGTACCGCTCTGGACATGTTCCTTTCTGGTACTTTGTCCTTATGTATTCCCTTGTGCTCATGATGGAGTTTGGATACTTGACTACATGCACCTTTGGTCTAACTCCATGCAGCTATTGTTATACTGTTATGCAGACGGAAATTTGTTGACAATACATTTATGCGTACATGGCCAGGCCCTCAAAGTGAGACTAAATAAAATAACCATAGGACAAATTCCCATCTACTAGACATCTAAAGGTATGCAAATATATAAATATTTGCCTTTGTTTTGTGCCCACAATAAGGAAAATGAGAATCTGGACAGCCAGGCTATAAACAGAGTCTTAAATGGCTTGGAAATATTCAAGACTGGTACATCAGTTGAAATCAGAGCGGTGCCAGCATAAGGGAGGTGACTATGGCTTTGATAAATTTTTCTCTGAAGGTCGTTTCATTATCCTTTCAGGCACCAAAAAATTACTATTTTCCCTTGTGAAGGAGATGATCTCCTGTGGGAAGTGCAGTGATTCCACATTTTGCTCTTTTGACTGGGGATCTCATAATGGTCTAGGAGGATGGCAATTATTCCCATCAGCCTGCAGATCAAGTGAAAACAAACAAAAGGAAGTTGTAATAAAAAGCTCTTGCTAATGATTTGTGTGGAATCTGCAATATGTATTAATATGTTCTCCTTCCCCACCTTCCGGGCATGACTCAGTAGGAGCCTTTCTCTGACATTCCCCTATCTTTTTTACAAAGGAAAGAGAATTTGAAATGGAGAAAAGATTATTTTTTAATCTGGACTCTGCTTGCAGTAAACTGGTGCAGAGATGTAATGCTCAAAGGCTACGTCTTGCTCTAACACACTCAGAAGGGGTTTATGGTTTGACAGAGCTGATCTCTGCACCTTAAGCTTTTGATTCACACATTTATAAAACTGTCTCTTAGAATCTTTTAATTAGTGGCAGGCTGCTCTTGGAAGAAAAAAATAATGGTTACGCACAGGAGCTGGCAGGAGTCTTCCTAACTCATGGGGCCAGATGCTGCTCTGCAAGTTCAAAGGGAACAAAGAATGCTCGCCACCTCTGACAACCGGGCCACTTTTATTTAGGTACCCTTTAGACAGAAAAATGTGACAATTGTGGGTTTACACTGTCTCTATTTGCTTTTGCATCTGTTCAATGAGATCAGTGGTACTCTGAGGTTTTGTTAGCTGATGGAGAGACCTGAAGATTAGAAAGGGAGGGGTATCACAAAGTGACCTATTTTGTTTGACAGCAAGGAAAGGATTTGGTGGCTCAGAAATCTGCAGGGGTAATTCTGGCATCCCTGCCCTGACAGGCTGTTGAGCTGATCATGACTCATGTCGTTAAGATGATTTTAACATTCAATGCCAGCTGATGAAAATTGAGTTAAAGGGAAATTAATTTTACATGCAAACTATAGAAAAGCATTGGAAGTTAACTCCAGAGAGGGATCACGAGAAAGAAAAACTTGCATGCCCTAATCTCCAGGAGACAGTGAGGGAACTACAGTATTTTAATCAGCCATCTGGAAGGAATCAATTTGTGGTACCTTCTGAGTCTAATTCATCAGGAAAATATTGTACATAAGTGACACAGTGCACATGAGGAGCTTGATGAATGTAAAACTAAAGGACTGGAGAAGGACTGGACTAGGACCCCAGCTGTCAGATGGGCAGCCCATTCCCCAGACGGTCCAGCTCCCATTTATTTGTTGTTGTGAGGAAAATAAAGGAAAACACTGACAAAAGGACTAAGAAAACTCACTGTGTCCAGGCATCAGGCATTAAATCTGACCAGTTGCTCTTTCACACAAGCTCCTCACGTACAGGTGGAACGGGTGAGCAAACAGAGGCCACATGCTAACCTGGCTGGGAAACAAGCTGACTCAGGGGAACATGTTGCATCCTTGGAACTTCTCAATAATATTTACAAAACCAAATCCACACTGATTATCTACACTTGCAGGGCTTGACTGCCATGGTGGGTCAGCTCTTCTCCTTTCGCCAGTACCTCCATGGTGCTGATGAACACAACGAGGGGCCGATGCATCTGCAGCTCTGCAGCTGCCTCTGCCTCTCGCCCATCGGTGGGGTGTGGGCTGCGGGGCACCTGGCAGGACTTCGGACCTGCTGAGCAGCTGCAGCCCCCTCAGACTGCCCAAAAAGGCAGCTGGAAAAAGCTTATGACTACAGTGCAATTTTTTTCTTGAGATCAGCTGCTGCAGATTGGCTGGCACCAGCATGATTTCTTTCCAGCAAGATTTTAGGCATCTTGACACTTCCATAAACGGTGCAGAAATGCTACAGAAAGTCACCAAGATCCATATACGTCCCCGAGCACAGGTCTCCTTCATGCAACTGAAGAAACAACTCTTCCTGGTCCCAAAGGAAAGTCCTTAGTCAGAATGAAGAAAAGAGGTTGTTATTATTGGAGGCAGCTAACCCCACATCATGCCCCCAGGCTAATTTCAGACTTGGAAACAGCAGTGGAGTTTGCTGCATTGCCACACAGGCCTGTGGACTACGGCCCTGTACATACAGACCTTATGTAGCTGTAACGCATGGTTATATGGATGTTACATATGTGCATCTGGGCAGAATTCACCTTTTGATGCCACAGTGCACTCCCAAAAGTCTCAGTACACAACAGGGGATGTTTTACTATCGGGGCTATCACATTAGGAGCTGCTGTGGCAACAAATGTTGTATCTGGAGGCATAACAGTTTTCAGCTGAGTCTCCTGGGAGAGGGTTTAGGGGGTTTTTTTGCCGTTTGGCCTCTTCTCAGTTGAGAGATAAGGAGGAGGAAATGTTCTTGCTTACCAAAACACCTTGGGGCCTCCCCTGGGAGAATCTCTGGGCTGCTCTAGTGAAGTCACCAGATGTCATGGTCATCCAGGAGCTCCCGCAGTTGCAATGCAAAGTGCTCAGCCCTGGACCTCTCTACCCCCATCCAATATTTCCTGTGAAGGAGCCCTGAGAAGGACAGAACTGAGAAGGAGGTTTTGTGGCAGAGCAGATTTGGCTGGGAAATCACCTTGTGATGGAGCAATGCTCAAAGAGCCACTTCTGCTGAACTTCTCGCCTCTCCATGAAATCGGTGGCACAAAGGGGTCGGCATACTAGGGAGAATTGATTTTGATTTTTTAAGTGCCTTTGAAACTTTTGAGCTAATACTTTCTATGCTCAGGCCCTGCTGGAAGACTGGTAGTTTTTGTACATATGTGGAAATTTGAGATAAAATAGTTCTGCATGCAAAGAGAGGAGAGAAATATCTTTAGTCAATTATATTTGAGAAAAATAAGATTTTTTTTTTAATAGTCTTCTTGACAAAGCTGTTGGGAATAAAAACCCTGAAATTTTCTGTAGAATTGTCTCCATGCTATGCTGAATTTGGTTACTATTTGCATGAGTTACAACTTTTTGAAAATCATATTGTGTGCATAAAATACACAGCCTAAGAAAGTCACCCTGTGTTTCATAAACTTCTAAATGATGTAGGAGAGCCCAAAGAGCTGGGAAACACAGCCAGAGAAGTCATTTAATGCACAGCTTCCTCCCACAGAGCCCTGCTTGTGCAAGCAAGCCTCTTCTATGACCTGGTCTGCTGTTCCCAACACCGCTTCTATCCTTCGAAACCATTAATTACGTAGTTTCTGGAGCTCCAGGGCTAGATGTCCAAATAACCAGGGTTTTGCTTTTTAATCTTCTGTTTCTTTCAATCCCGAAGGATGAGCCGGCATCAGAAGAATTTAAATGAAGAGAGGCAGCAGCAGCAGGAAGCAGAAGATACTGAAGCTAATCCAGCGTATCACTGTCACGGCTACTCACAGGCCTATGAGAACAGAAAAAGGGAGCAGCATCAAGCCAGGAGGAAGCTCTGTGTAGCATCAGTAATTTGCATCTTCTTCATGATTGCTGAGATTACAGGGGAGTATGTTTGCTCAAAGAGAGCTCATTTTGGTGCCCAACACAGCCGTATTCATGCCCTTTTGCACCTACTCTGAGCGCAGTGACCCATGATGCGCAGAGGTGAAACCACCTGCGATAAAATAACTCTCCTTTCTCCCCAGTCTTTAAAAGAATTGTGGGGGTTTTTAAACTGAAATTATGAAAATATTTTCATATATTCGTTTAAGATTTGCATCTGGGTAGGAATACAAGGATCAGTTAATGGTCTAAACTGTTCTCCCAGGTCTTTAAGCTCAGATAAAGTGGCTAACATGTCTTAGCATCATTTCACAAAAGGTTTCTAATAAATTGGGTTACATTTTTTTGGAAAAGATTAAAAGATTCTACATGTTTATCTGGGCCAATGAGACCTCAGCACTGATGAAGGCTGCTAGCAGCAGGCTGATATTAAATGCAACAGACTTTACAAAATCCAGGGAAATCCAGGGCCAAATTCACCATCTGCTTTTCTTCAGTTAAGTCAATGTATTTATACCAGGGCACATTTATCGTTTAAATTGGCCTGCTGGTGTGTCTCTGGATCAATGGAAGATTATTCCCGTGTCTAATTAACCTTCACTTCTGGACCCATCCTACAATATCCAGTATAAGTTTTTGGCTCGCTCATAGAGCATTAGCTTTCACTTTGTCCCACCGATCTGCTCTCTGTATGGCTTCTGCGATATTTATACCCACCTGACAGTTCCTGGCTTTTTAATTTCCCCTCCTCCATGGTTAGGTGAGGTAAGTTAAGGCATGAGGAACCCCACAGGCTTTTGCCACATGCGCCCCAGGGGACATAACGAAAATCAGCCAGGAAGGCCTCTGAAACCCATGTTTTCCCTGCTTCAGCACCTCTGGAGCCCCGTGAAAATGAAATAGAAAGGCTTTGTCTTCCCCACAGGTGAGAAGTGGAGGCAATGAAAGAGCCGCTGCATTTCTGCCTTCTCTCCTGGCTGCCAAACCCAGCAGGGACTTCTCCAACTCTTCCCTCCCACATGCTTCAGCTGCATGAAGCCCTGTTGTTTGTAGGTCACGTGCATTTCCCCGTGAAAACCGGTGCATACCACTAATCTCCGTGCAGTAATTTCCAGTGCCAGAAGTAATGCATTATTAACAAAACCGTATAATCAGAAGGCTTAAGTCTGGTGAATGTGGCAATGCTAGAGGATAATTGGAAGGACAGATGATATGTTAACTAAATGTTTCATTTTGCTTAATGAATCATGCAGCTTTTTTGCAGTGACAGCTTAAGTAACAGGCTTGAAGACCATTTTGCTTCAGACCATTAAACTTTGACAAACCAGTTATTAACTGCAGTTACAGACAGCAGTCTATGGAGATTTTTGTAATTATGAACCGTACATTTAATTTTTTTAATCGTTAGGCTAGACAGCCTGTGCCTGATGATTGACCATTGAGTGACTGACAGTTTCTACTGCTTTGTGGTACACAAAGCTATAAACATCCATTGTGGGTAATAGTAAGTCCCCTTGTAAAGGCCACTTGTTGGGAGTATTGATACAAAGCAATAGAAGCCTATAACTATTACACAGGCTTTACTCTTGAAAATAAATAACATGTTCTCCTTCCTTTTCCTCTTAAGGGCAAACAGCTTCCGTGGGCATTATTATGCTAAACAGAAGAAACAAAACTGCATCACTGTCAAAGAGGTTGAAAAGTTGTGCTTCTTTGAATTCCCAGATCTTTCCCATGATATTTTTGCTCAAACCAGCTGTGCTGGGCCTTACTGCTCTCCCAAAAGGGGCACTGCTGGCTGAGCCTGATACACCAACTGTCTCCGAAAGACAATTGTCTTCTGTTCTTCCAATGCAGATCCATCACAATCTCCATAGATCTGGAGGTATCAGTCAAACCAATGACACCCTTTGTACAGCCCTGATATAAGTGCTTTCCAAGCATTTTTACTGACTAAGGACCAAATGTGGATTTCAAAGTACTTTATTTCCATTTGGGCACCAGAAAGAGAGACAAACCCAGCATGTGTCATCATGTCAAAAAAGAATATAAAGACTTGACCAGGTTGCTAAGATAAGCAGACTGAGATCCCAGAAACTCACCCAAGGCATTAATTATGCTACCAATACATAAAATAATAATTTGCCAACATTTTTCAAAGATGGCAGACTAGAAGCAAACTTTTGTAATGCTGTCCCACAGAACATGGAAACACAGTATCTAAAATGCAATAAGGTTTTGCAGGCAGCTTGTGCTCTACATATTTGTTTGCTGAAACATAGCATGATGCCTTGGTTGTTAACATCTGTGCACTGCCAGTCAAGCCTGCTTACCTCTGCTATGCAAAATTGCTTCCCACTTGGGAAACAGCTACCCTGCAAACAGTGAAAGTCTAGGAGCTGTGTCATGACCAAAAAGTATATGTGCATTTACACCTGCTCATGTTCTAGGAAATCCCCATTCTGTTGAATTTTTCATTTTACAGGAAGGAATGAGATGTCCCCAAATTCTGAAGTCATGCCTGCTCCCTTTTGGGAAGTAACTTTCAGGCAGCTGTAAATGGGATGTATAGGGAGGCAACAGAAAAAAATAATATATGCCCTATATGTGCAATATGCATTCTCTTGCCGTGACAAACCATGCAGTATTACGTATTCTAATCTGAAGCCTGCAGGTAGAAGGAAATTAAACAGACAGTCCATCCTGCTGGCATGAAGACTTTCCATCTAAAAGGAAACAAAAGATGTGTCTACATGTCCCTTTGGCAGTGATATCTTGCCACAGGTTTGAATGAGGCATTTTACGATGTTTTTCAGGATTCATAGATTCTCGTATGGGTTGTGGTCAGGAGAAACAGGTGAGCTGAAATTAATTAAATGACTGAAGAAGGATGGAAATATATTGCCGAATGCAGAAACTAGATGATTTGGCTCTATTATTTCACATTTCCATTTTTCTACATTTCCACTCTGATGAAAAGATTCCCCTGCTATAACACATTGGCAGGACAGCTTCCTTGTGATCCTTGTCTTCTCCTGCAGCCACCGGCAGCTGCGGTAGTTTTAGAGCAATCTTTTAGTTTCTTTGGATTTGCCTTTAGCCCTGAGACATGGTTAGAAGAATTTGGCAAAATGACGATAATTGGCTTACTGGGTAAAAGAAATGTGGTTTCAGATAGCATAAAACAGCTTGGATTTTTTTGGTCAGGATTCACATGAAACCAAAACCCCCCAAAGTAAAATGGCATTCAGCCACAGTTTTCCAGCTCTAGCAGCAAAATTAAATCATGCTTTACAGATGCAAAATGATAGATTAGTCCTGCAAACAACATTTTTCTCTATGCCCTCACCAAAATCGTTGGTTGTTTATCACAGCTCTTCTACTGGGACCTTTCCTTTTAGTCCTGTTTCAGTGTTGCCTGTGACAAATAAAAAGTTAGGCATCCAGCCATCCAAAACTCAGGAAGAACATGCGTATTTTCCTATAACAAGTAGGAAATTAATCCCATAAGCTAAGAGTCTGAGTATTTGTACATACATAAAAATATTAGCAATCTGTGAAGAGATAGTGGGAGGGTACTGGAAATGTGATCCCTAATACCGTTTTTCACCAAGAAATCTAATATTAAAATAGTCACAATAAACCAGTCCAACAGTGGTATAACCACAGCACTAATGTATCACAACTCTTATTGTCCTTAGGACTCTCTCTCTCTCTCTCGGACAAAGAAATTTAGCTTATTTCTTTCTATTAATTCATTCCTTTCACTGCATGAATGAGGTACAAATGAAACCAACTTTGAAGAATTTTGAGTTGTGTGTATGATCACTGAAAATTGAATGTTCCTTTTGATTCACAGCAAAGCAGGTCTTGAGTTTGATCTGGTCAACTCAAACTTCTGACCAGAGCCATGATACGGGGACATGTTTCACACAGGTGGGCAAATCGCCAGAAGCCTGGCGGTGATCACTGATGCGGCACACATCCTGGTGGACCTGACAAGCTTCTTGATCAGCCTCTTCTCTCTGTGGCTTGCCTCCAAACCTCCCACCAAGCAGCTAACTTTCGGATGGCACCGAGCAGGTAGCAAACATGTCACAGTATGAACATGTGGAATGGGAAAGGGAAGTCATCATAGCCAGGGACCAGAAAACATGCCAATGTCCAATATAGGTCTGCAGATATTTAAAGATAGTGCACTAATGCTCTCAAAGCCCCCAGGACACATGACAAATGGAGAAAGCCAGTGAGCTTCAAAAAAGTAAAAAGCCCAGTCATCTCTTATCTACAAACGTGTCTTTCAGTTCATTATTGAATATAGTTTTGGGCTGGTGCTAGCTTTGGCTGAGATAACAGCAACTTCCCCCAGTGACCTGAGTGTGAGGAGGACTGAACCCTCAATCTACTATGAAATACAAGTTTCTATAAAAGCAGCAATACCCATAAAATTGAGGTTCTACTCCATTTATAGAATGATAAAGCAAATCATTAAATTATTTAAAAATGACAACATTGTTATATTTGTAGAAAAGTGAGATCCTTCAACATTTACCATTTGCTAAATCCTCTCCCTGCATATCTCTTTATCACTGCTGGCTTTTGTCAGATGAAAGCACTGGTAGGTTTTGAAAGTTCTCTGTCCTCAACCAAAATCAATATATTTACAGATGACACCTAATACCAGAAGCCTTACAATAAAACACAAGTGCTTTTACAAAAGACAAGACATCAGCAAAATAGTAACTATGAGAAAAATTTTCTGGGAGTTTGATTCTGTTCAAGATTTAGACACCTAAATATCAATGTCAACGTGTAAGTGAGCACATATAAGCACAGGGTCCAAGTTTCTGGTATGTTCAACAGAAATCTAGGCTCCATTCAGCTGTAGAGGTCTAGTGCTACATCCCTAGGGTGTCTGAGACATGCATGGGAATGGCAGCTGTGGCACAAGACCCACAGGAGACTCCACAGGATGCCAAGCACAAGTCCATGGCATCTCAAATGCCACCAGACACTCGTAATTAAGAAACTAGGATGTGTTCCCAGGCAGTCAATGGAGCAGTGAGCTGTGTGAATCACCATTAATTTGATGTCCATTGTCCACAATGGGAGCTTAGACACTTAGCTTACACCTACATGTAGACATTTTAATTTAATTGCCTCAGTCTGGAAATTAATCCCATGCTGGGTGTCTTAGGGCTCAATTTATTTTTGCTCATCTGTAAGGGATTGGTGCTATTTGAAATGTCCTAATGTGTTCCACAAAGTCTCCAACTGCCACTCTAGAAGGCTATGGGTCATCTATACCTATACCTTGACTTGCGTCAAGTCATCCATGGAGGTGTCAGTGTATCTCAAATGGCTCTAGACACCTATGCACTTGAACTGAGGACTCAGATGATAGATGCTTCAAGGATGTTCAATATGAAGGTCCAGAAGCAGCTTTTGACTCAGGATGTCTGCAGGCCAAGGTTGCCTGCAGCTGCAGAATGTACCAGAAAAGACATATGCCATACTCATCCTGTCTTTATGTTGGTCCCTAAGTATATTCTACCAGCTCTGCTGGAAACAGGCTGCTGGATGAGGGGGAGGTTTAGTATGACTGAAGCGTGGCTGGCATTATGTTGCCAACACACAGCTGAATTTTGCAGCCTTAGCAAACTGCTACTTACCATCAGTCGATCCATAATTACTTTTTGTGTTTATGCTCTCTTAGCCTGGGAATAAAGGAAAGTGAAAGAGAGGCTTCTCTCTTGCTGACAAGACGGTATGCAGGTTCAGCCACCTCATGTAATTTCACCCTCAGTCTGTGTTAGATTTCTTAGGTTTTTGTCATTGCAATGCAGAACTTCAAAACCAATCTTTTATTGCCTTTTTATCCTGGTAGCAAAGAGAGCCCTGCATCAAATGTCAGTGGCTATTTAATTGCATTCCATAACAGTTATCCTGTTTCTTGCTTATTTTCCCAGCTATATTTCCAGTTTAATATGCAGGTGGGTGCCTTAATAGAGTAGCTGAGGGCAGCCAGGTGGGTGGCAGAGTCACTGTGTGCTGACTACCAAAGTCTTGCAGGTGCAGCCATCCATGACATTGGAAACTGTTTTTTCACTGCTTTTCTCAGACTGATAGATAGGGTTTGTCACGCAAAGACTGTGTATGACAGGGCTCAGGTTTAGCAGGAGCCATATGAATGACTCCTTTCTTCTAAGCCAGAACCAGGCAGCAGAATCAGTCAAGACAGCAGTTCAACACAATCCTTTGGGTGTGCAGCTACTTTCAGCAACATGGCTAGAAGCATAATATTGAAGGAGACTGATAGTATGAGCCAGACCTACTTCCAGATAGGAGAGCTCTCTTCAACCTCCATTTCTTTATCTCTGGTATGATCCAAAGTTTCCCAAGCAATCCTATGCTATTGTTTGCTGTGCTCTGTTAGTGCTAGTAGTTCTGAAGAAATGTAACTGAGAACATCTTGAGTAAAACATTTAGTATTACTGAACTGGTCTGTAAGCTTAGCTAAACTTTTGCTAAGATACTACATTGAAAAGTAATACGTATTTTCACCTGTGTAGGTAAAGATGACCTCTAATATATTCAGCTGTGGAATATATGCACATACACACAAAGACATTCATGCAGGTGTTCCCAAAAGCTGTTGGCTCCTTTCATGGCAATGATAGCATAGCCATCAACACCTTCAGTTGGGCCAGGTTTGCAGGGTTTCAACCTGTAACTTGCAGAAAATATAAATGCCAGGTTTATCAGAAAATATAAGCACCATGCTTTATGTTAGCTTCTCTCTATTTACTTTTAAGCAAACCTAGATTTCCCTGTCAGTGCACTGGTTATTTGCCAGTTTTTGACAAAATGGTTATTTTGATAAGCGTCTGGAGCCTGGACTGCTGCAAAATGTGTGACCCTCATAAAAATATATTCAAAATCATAAGTTGAGTTTCAGCTGCTTTCATGAACTGACAGTGGAGGTCTGTGGAAGTGCTTTGCTTTTTCTGGCTATCTATCTACTGCTTTTCACTTTACTGTGAACTTTCATTTTCCTTGGTGTTGTCTCAGTTGTGCTCATAAAGTGCCACATTTACCCATTCAAGTCACATGGCAATTACTAGTCCCACATCCTATTAAAAACATGCTGCACGTTCATACGAACATCCCCAGACCTCGCTTATGGCAGTGCAATAAAAGGTGGCTTTGGGGACTGGATTTATTTGAGCCCAACTCAGAGCCAATAGAGACAAAATTAAATTTTGCTGCCCCAGGGAAAAAATAACTTCTTTTGTCCTCATCACCGCTGGTGACACAAAAATGATTTTGTGGCATTGGCAGGATGAGTCCCAGGAGAGAGGAAGGAGAGGTTTTGCTGGCAGGACCTCATCGGGGGCTGTCACTGCCTTTCTGAAGCGTGATGTGACAAGAGGTGTGCAGAAACAAGAGAGGCTATGGGAGGGGGATTATGTCTGCCAGTGGGTTTGGGTGAGCCGTGCCTCTCTCCTTCCCTCCAACCTCTGCTCCCGTGACCAAGATAACCTTGTTGGGGGAGGAGGGCTACTTCCCGGAGCCTTCAAACCACCCTGGCAGGGCCGGGCAACTATGTAAGGTGTAAAAGAATTGCTCTTTTATCCTTCCTTACCTTTACGACTCCTTTTGCTCCTCCCAAAACTCCCCAAACGATCTTTTTCATCTCTGCAATTTCTCCAAATGCCACATGAACTCAACACTGGAATGGGCACAGAAGTAGGAGCAGGTAGAACAGGGTTAGGCCACTACATGCATAGGGCTGCACTGGGCGGCCACTGGATTTGCTACAACCAGAAAGGGTTTTGGCCCATTCTTTGTGAGCATCAAGGCTGGCAATACACAAGAAGTAACTCTGCTGGCTACAATGCTCACAAACCTGGAACCATTACCATCAATCCCTTAAAATTTCTTGCGTTTCTGTTATGACTCCTGTTAAAATCAGATTTTCTTAATTCCTAGAAATTCTGGGAGCTTTGATGTCTATGATAATCGTTTGGATGGTGACTGGTGTGTTGACGTATTTGGCTGGCATGAGGCTGCTACACCCTGATTACGATATTGATGCTACAGTGATGCTCGTTACCTCTGCTTGTGCCGTGCTCGCCAACATCCTGTAAGTTACTTTGTTTTTCTCTCCATATAACTTTTGAACCTTGAACCTGCTCCTGTATTTCAATAAAAAATGATAGAGAGAAATTGGCCTCAAAAACATTAAGTGTTCGTGAGTTTCATGAGAATATGGAAAGGGGTAGAGAAGAGAGATCCTGCTTCTCATTGAAGGCTGCAGTTGCTCTCCTTTCTGTTAGCTGCCACACTGGAAAGGGACATTATAAATGCACAAACTCCAGGAAAAGATTAATCTCCAACTCACTTTTTATTAGATGTCAGAACATTCAAGAACTCTAGAGAAAATCAGGCCTCATTAATTCCCCTGTTCACAGACTTTCTTGTTTGTATAAAAAACACTGAATCACCTAGGAATTATCTGCTTAGCCACTCTGTGTTTTTACCCAATGTGTCTGATTTTACTGTTCAGCATTCAGAAGTGAGAGGACTGATGACGTGTGACATCACTGCTTTCAGAGATGCAATAACCCCACTGATATTTGCAGCTTTACATCTCTTCCAGACTAAGCCTGATTCTGCACCAGACCGGCCAGGGGCACGGCCATGGGGCACAAGCCAGGGAACATGTGTTGGCCCCTCCAGAAAAGGCGGCTCAGAGCAATGCCAGTCTGCGGGCAGCCTTTGTGCACGCCATCGGAGATCTATTCCAGAGTATTAGTGTGCTAATTAGCGCACTTATCATCTTCTTTAAGGTTAGCTTTATTAGTTCACTTGCCTTCCTTGCAATTAAGGATAACAGTTATTTTCATAGCATTGTGACACTAGGTACTATGTAAATATTTCCTCTGTCTTAATGATATACATTGGAATTTAGTCAAAGACAATTACACTTATTCTTGGGAATTGAAATGACTGTTGAGAGTGTAACACTTGCTTCTTGGCGTTTCAACTGCAAGGAGGATACTTCGGTGTCTCTGCCTTTCTTTGTCTGTAGCGCCCTCATTCCCTGTGCTGAGGCTCTCTAACTGGCAAAGGAGGTCAGCGCTCGCTCTGTACTAGCTGAATGGAATATATTATTCTTTGAGATTAACTAATTAAAAATGGCAATAACCAACAATAATGAAATTAACAAAGTGATGTGTTCATATTTTTCTAGCCAGAATACAAAATAGCTGACCCAATCTGCACATTTGTGTTTTCCATCTTTGTTTTGGCAACCACCATCACCATTTTAAGGGATATTTTGATTGTGTTAATGGAAGGTAGGACCTGATTCCAAAATCAATACAGTTACATTTTGGTTTTTTTCTCTCTTTCTCCATAACACTTATACTCACTGACAAAAATGTAATAGCACACTTCTGTATCAGTTTCCAATACCCTCATAATTCTGATCATACTTTAAACCTAATTACAATTTTAATCAAAACTGTTTTCTACCATTGCGCTAGAAGATTTATACATATGCCAGTTTTCATAAAAATCTGTGTACTGGTGTTTTGCTAATGAACTCCCAATGTGTTCCTAAAACTGAGTTGCTTTTGTTTGTGGTATGTGTAAGATTGCTTTTTATCACCCCTTTGGCATATGAGATGTCTACTCACATTGTTCATTGTGTAATTCCTTTACCCATGTGAAATACAAATCTTTGCCAAAAAAACCCCAAAGAAAAGAAAAAGACTGTGCTTTGAACTGTGTCTGTGAAATAGGCTGAGTGCAAGAAGCAGAAGTTTAAAAGAATTTTAGTTACGCCAGTCCAGAAAAGCAAGCCGTTGGAGCTTTCCAGTAGCATTCAGGTGCAATGGAATAGACAATTCTCAGCAAGAAGAGCTAGGCTTAGCAATATTTAATCCTGTCAGCTATGGGCCTGAGCATTTGATTTGCAAGGCCAAATGACTTGAGCAGTCATAGATGCATGTTTTTGCCTTCCTTACACTGAATAATATAATGCAACCTCTTTCTCAGCTATGAAGACATAAAGATTAAAGGGAAAAGTAGTTCTAACAGTGTAGATTTTGAATGGATACGAGTTACTCAGTGTGGCTGTCTGCATGGCTATTTACTTCTCTTTTTCACTTTGCACCTACTTCTCTTTCAAGAAAGAAAATTTCCGATATTGTTTTACAGTAAAGCTTCATTCTAGGGTTGGTTTGCTTTCAGTAATTGTGAGATAGAGATACATTTGTGTAGGAGTGTACCTAGACAGAGTGCAGTAACTGGCTGTATCTTGGCTGCCAAAAAAATCAGAAGATCTCTTGACTACTGCAAAGAAATCAAACTACCAGGAGGGCCTGGCAGCCCCTGACACTCAGGGGTCTCTTTCTCAGAGCAGTGATTCCCAGCTTCCCTAAGCAGTGTTGACACGCCAAAATCGGCAATGCTCTGTTCCCCTCTGCAGCAAGCCCTTTTACACTGTCCTTCTGGGGAGGTCTCTGAAGCCAGTCTCCTGCCTCCTAACTAGCATATTCTGCCCAGAATTTTCAAAAGAGAAATGGGATGTTGGAGCTAGTATTGGAGGTGGCTCTTACCCCATGCACCCAGCCTGTCCCGGGGTGTCAGCCCCACAGCCCCTGTGACTGACTGCGTCGTACGGGCACTGACTGCCCATGGTTTTCTCTAAAGAGCATGTGCATGTCAGCATCATATTCTACTAAGTCAGTACTCCGTACAGCATATCATTCTTGTAATAAATGGATGGGACAAAGCATACAACATTGAGGTCATTAAAGATTACAAATAATTATCAGTTATGGTATGAAAGACAAAATTAACCAACACTGTGCTTATCATTATTATACTTCATAACTGGTGGCATTAAAAATATTTTTCAGTTTACTGATCAAGTGAAGCATGATAAGCATAGCTGTTCACATGGACATAGAAGTGCATTTCCAAACTCCCAGGTCTCACTCCAGGGAAGATCTGTAGTTAAATTCCTTGGTCAGATTTGGATTTAGGTTAAACTCTGCATTTCATGTTGCAACTCACCCTATCACAATTGTCCTCACTCTGACTGAGGGTCATCACCATCATCATATTTTGTAAGAATGCTCATCTAGGAAAACAATCACTGATCTACTCAATAACTAGACCTGGGATCTAATCTCATCTAAGATTCCTGAGTCAAACCATTTTAATCTTTATGTTTGTCTTTCCCTCTCTGCTAAACAGATGCTTCTCTACTGTTTAAATGTACTGAGGACAGAATCTTTCAGAGGTGCTCAGGTGATGCCATAAAATCTGCACTCACAAAAGATTTTGGTGCAAAACTAGGACATGATCTGGCTAAACAGCTCACTTCCCTATATAAACTGGACCCTCAGAGTATCTCCTAAGACATGCATGAGTCTCATTCTTCCATGGAGAAGTATAAAACAAAGGATAGGATTAAATTTCACAGTGAACTCCGAAATAGACAGGCTTTCCAAAGCGTTGAATATTTTTATAAAAATTATACATCTAACTGAATAAATTTGCATGATGCATTTTCCTCTAATGATCATCATTCTTATCTCTTCAATTTTTTTTTCCACCAATTCCTCCTTTTAAGGAACATCAAAAGGATTTGCTTATGATGCAGTGAAAGCAAGAATTTTAGCAGTTGAGAAAGTGGAGTCCGTTCACAACCTTCATCTTTGGTCTCTGACAATGAATCAAACTATTCTATCTGCTCATGTTGCCACAGGTCAGTAAATTTCTGTGAACGGGGAGTAAGTATTCAGCTGCTGCCTAGTGAAGGTCAGCCTCTTCTGACTGGGATACAATTGACTGTATATCCCTTGCTTGTTAAAACAAATGTCATCATTTTGTTGGAAAAACAACAACAAAAGCTCTCAAATCCTCCTCCCAGAAATCTTGCCAAAACAACAGGGACCTCTACTTATCCCAAAACTTGAAAACTGCAGAGGCTGTGGAGCAAGGAAGTAAACTACAAGATGTTTTAAATAAATTAGAAGAATTAGACTCAGGCTGGATTTTTCTCACAATACCAAATAGATTTTGGAGTGGATTTGTCAAGCTTGAAAACTGTTGATCCCTGTAAGAAAAACTTGCAGGGCAAATCTGCATTCCTGATGCATCTCTAGCTGTAAAACAATCTTTAAAACATAGCTTGGAGCGTAGAGGTAACTCCAGGGGAACAGTTCGTCTTTAAAACTTTTTTTTTAAATGTAGTCCTTATCCCTGTTGACAAATTGTCCACTACCCAGATCAATTTTCTTGTTTATCTGTTTGCTTTGTACACGTTAAGGTTTATTTAAGAAAAAAATTACACCTATGTTTGGCCAAGAATGGGTTCAGAGGCAAAGTCCTCCATGGAGTCCCCGCTTCTCAAAAGGAGTGGGTATATCAGACGCCCGAATCACTTGGCACTGCTGCTACTCCCTGACTGGATGAACTAATCTTTATTAAGTATTCCTGCTTTCCTCCAGTCTTCTGCCAAACTGAATTTCTTTGGCGATTACTCTTAGCTCAGCTCTTGCCAAAATTGCATATTCCGACCACATTTGAATGAATGAACTTTTGCTGACATGCAGGTTCCTGAAAGGAGGATAAAAAGGACAAGAAATGCTTCTCAAAACAAACTTCTTGTAACAAGTTTGTGAATAGTTTCTGTCAGTAAACCCTTACTCTTCTTTAAAGTATTATCTTACATGCATTTTGATTATTTTCTGCTTGCTATCTATAGCAGACACAGCAGACAGCCAGAAGATTTTGAGAGATATTACTCAAGCCCTGTTTGAGCACTACAGCTTCCACTCCATCACCATTCAGATTGAATCGGGAGAGGATCAGAAACGAGACTGCGTCTTCTGTCAAGAGCCCAGGGATTAAAGGGAGCAGTATGCTATGCAAAATAATGATCACCCCTCTTACAGGTCAATGGAGACAATACATGCTGGTTGTATGTAATTAATTAACAAAAAATGGTAATTAACTGAACTAAAAAGCCCTGCCACTGCGAGCAGTGCATGGACCTTTATTTTTTGGTACCATCTACCAGGAGAGAACACATATTAGGTCCACCCATCAGCTAGATTACCTGTCCATCAGCGGTTACTTTCAATTACAAGAGAAAGTATCTAAATTATTCTTGACTAGAGCAGCAGATTGGCACTAAAGCAACATTTAAGAGTGCCTGTTTGTAATCACAGGTAACAAAAAACTAATCAACCTTCAAATTACCAGCAGGCCAATTGTCACGAAATGTAATGAAATGTAAGTTTGGTGTTAGCAAAGCTCAACACTTACTCAGGATGAAAGAGAAAATTTAAATTAGCACAAGGGATGAAGAGATCTGGGAAAGAAAGAGAGAGTGGCATGTGCTTCCCCTGCCTTTTGGCAGACACTCCTCTCCTGCATATTAAGGGAAGTATCAGATGTGCACCATATTCTGCAGCGTGGATCACAAGAGGATTCACTCCATTCACATTTGGCAATAGCTCTTTGGTTTTTAGCTAGCCCTATCTATTTTTCAGCTAAACTCTTTTCTGCCAGACATGGGCAGTATTCTCTACTATCAAGACAATCCATAACTTGTGTCGCACTGCATCATGATAAGTTGTGATGGAACATTTGTAGTGGATTTTTTGGTGGCCGTGTCACCAGGTACCAGTGGGTTGTGACAATAAAACAGACCAGGTGCTCCTAGAAAAGGGAAAAATAATTAGGACAAGGAAAGACTGTGGGCCATTGTGAACATCACATCTAGTGTCCTTCATAGTATGGCCTGTGGGGTGTTACCCGGTAATGCTACATCCCTGAAGTTGTATCAGATAATTAAAAAACCCTTTGGCATACCACACAGCCATTCACTGTACAGGGAAGGGACGTGCCTTTCCTCCAGGCAGCTAATTCACAGATTCCTTAACAGGATGTGTTAAATCTTCCTCTTCTGCATACCTGGCAATGGTTACTGCAGAACCAGGAAGAAAGAGTCAGGTCTTGCTGCAGTGCCTCTATTTTTGTCCAATCAACTGAATTAAACTCTCACCTGTTAGCAAAAACAAGGGTTGCACTTCAAAATGCATGCTCAACTGCTTCTTCACAAAACAACTTCAATTCTGCCCTTGGCCATAATAGTGCAGCTTCACTTTCCATGCAGAACTAGACGTGATGTTTTCCCACTCCACAATCCTCACTCCCACAGCTGTAGGGCTCATTTTATTAACAGGTTTGTTAGAACAAGATAAAGTATGCGATACCGAGCGGTACTGAGTTTCTAGGCTGACAGCTGGAAAGATCATTGTGTTATTAAGGTATAAAGAGGCCTTGCTTTTTAGGGAATTCAGTTTTATTTGCAATAGGTTCACATTAGTTTTCTAGTTTATCGTCCTAAGGAGATTAGAATTTATTATTAGGGGCTTTTGCTTATGGATAATACATAACTATGTGATGATAGATTTATGTATTAAGCTGGCATTTGTTACCTGGTAGGGGGCACAAGAAATTATTCTGCTTTGTGGAGAAGATCTTAGTCAGGTAAACCTCCCACTGCAATCAGATAAGGTAGTAAAACACAACACTCACTAAGAATTTCATGAGTATCTCATTATTTACTGGCTTGAAAGAACTGAGAACATAGCAGTGGTATTCAGTACAGTGGTAAAGAGAATTCTTGCCCTTTACAGCTGAAACTCCAGAAGATAAGACACAGATAAATCAAAGCACAGTAAGAAACCCTAAATGAAGAAATTAACTTGTATTTTGGCCAGTTTCTCTGCTGGTATAATTTAGCAGAGTTGCCTCCTACCAAAGGCAACTCAGCTGTGCTTGTTAAGTAACCTAGGCATCCTTTTCATTAATTGGGGAGGACAAGTAAATAGTGTGGCCTTCATACGAAAAAAAGTCTTTCAAAATGTTTTGAATAAGATGAGGACACAGACCTGGATACAATAGGGAATTTGGGGGAACAGTTTTATGGTCAAGGACAACATAAAAGATAATGACTGGGTGACAGAGGCATCCATATAGGACACAGATTCAGTTCTGAGATTTAGGCTGAGGTGGAGATAAAGACCAGAAGTTTAAGAGCAAGTGCTGGTCTTGGAAAAAATTTAAAACAGGCAAGTGACAAGGTCCACCAAGAAAGCTACACTGAGTAGCAGAGCTGTGGAAAAGCTGCATGGAAGCAACACAAGAGGGGCTGGAAAAAAGAAGATTCCGCAGCCGGGACCAGAACTGATGAGGCTGTTGTCCAAACAAATTGAAAGGATGGGGAAACCTTTCATTATGTTTTGCAAAAAGGAGCGGTGAAATATAGAGACATGAGGAAAGAAGGAGTTAATCCAAAATAATGATCCCTAATGAAAGGGAGTGGGGGAAAAGTGTAAAAAAGAAGGTTTAAGAAGGAAGTGAGGTAGCAGCAGTAATCCCAATGATCCATCAGACCCTTAGAATGGTAGCCTGGGTATGTGGATAGTAAAGGTCAGGGCAGGAATGGGGAGGAAAAGGAGAAGTTTGGGTTTGTTAGCAGCAGTAGACCTTGTATTTCAGGCAAAAGAATTTAACCATGTGTCTTTAGCAAAAGCTAGAGACAGTGCAATTGTCTTTACTTTCTGTGGTGGAATTTACTCTAGCAGACCACTGTAGCAAAAGTAATGCAAAGGCTTATGAAAACCTAGGGAAATTTTACCTAAATATGATAGATTGAAAATTAATTTAGAGCAAATATTTACCTGTAGTTACGAATATTGCTATAAGGAAATGAACCTTTAATGCTCCCACTATGCATATGAATGTAAAATGTATATTTGCTCTTCATCCCCGTCTAGTCTGATCCTCAGGGATGTTATCTTGGTACAAGGTTGATTTCAGAATACTGTCTGACTGGCTGGGGAGGATTTCTGCAGAAATGCTACTGCGATATACAGAGGCCAGTGCTGAGGAATTCAGAGGCAATTTCTAGACTTCTCTGCTTTTATTAACTTTACATCCTTTTGATTGTCTGCAGAATAACTATAAGAAAATTGACAAAAAATTGCTATCTCTAAAGCATTCATGGAACTACTGTGAAACAGGAAAGTATTTGTCATGTAAGTGGTCTGTTTTCCACATCTGACAATTTTTTGGTGGAGTTCAGTTCACATGGGCAAGTACATGGCTTTACTGGCTAGTACTGAAATTTTATGTACATGAGTGTATTCATCTTCCTCTAAATTTTAATGTAGTCATTTTGCAGCTTGTAAATTATATAGTTCTCCATTTCCCAGAAAGCACTCTCTGTTTTTCACTTTCCACAACCAAAATCTAACACATTGAGCAGAGCCTGAGGATAAGGAGTTTGTAGAAGCTCAAGACTTTTTGGAGCAGAAACCATGAAACGGGCAAATGCAAAGCTAAACTTTCCTCATTCAGCACTGACAAAGGGCCTCAGTGCCAATATTATGCTGAGATGACCATCAAACAATGACAGAAATATTTATAATTATTCACACTGGAAACAGTTAAGGCACAAATCTGTCATTGGCATCAATGGAATAGTCCCTTACTGTAACTACAGTCTTAGACATCATCCTGTGTTCTCCTGTCTGAAATGTGAAATGATTATGAGAATTGGATAAGCAATTGAGGATTATATTGCCCACTTAGTGTGAGACATCATGGCAGTAATTCACCATCTCCAGAGGAAGGCCAAACAAGATGTCCTAGTCCTGTCCATGGCAGCAAATGGTGGCCTAAGCAACAAGGACAGTGTAGGTTTGCAATATGATTCTTACCAATGTCAAGAGGTTATATCAAACAATTTTGGCTCTGTGCATTTTCTCCTCTGTTGTAAAAGCTAGCGTGCTCCAACACACCTTCCTCAGTGCCTGTCCCTCAGCCGTAGCAGATGTGGTCTCCTTCCTTTTTCATTCCCTTTGACTATTGTTCCCTTCTAGTCTCTGCTTTTCTATTTTTACCCCATTTGTCTTTTTTCAGCAATGCCTCAACTGGCCGCCTATTCAAATTTCAATGCCAGCATATCACCTACCCTTTCTGCTTACAGCCCTTCCCATTCCTCTTCAACCTATGCGGTTAGATAAAAGCTCCTCAGAAAGAAACTGCCTTTTGTTCCATGTTTGTTGAAAACATGGTATAATGAACCATCTTTTTTTCATTTGACACTATTGTAAGCACAATAATAACAGGGACTTAATAAAAACAAAGAACAACAGCCATTCCAGACATCACATACTGACCCATGTCAAGCACCGCTATATACTTACTTTGTATTAAAGTTATTTAGAACTTTCACAGCCAAAAAATTATCTGAGCTGGCTCCAGCTTAAGGTACTCTTTCATGTTCTCAAGCCTGCTGATAATCTCTTTCAGCTAAGAAAAATAAAATCCTTTCCCACCTGAGCACACACAGTTTAAGCAAGAAAGGAATTAGAGACATCCGGTTGCTTAACTGCCTCCTTCGACTTCACTTCTCTCTGCTTGGAGTTTGTGTCAGACTGTCAGCATCTAGCAAGAATGCACTGCAGCAGAGGAAGCTTTGGAGAGCAGCCCAGTGAGAACAGTGGCTGGAATGGAAGCACAACAGAGGGTTTTTTTACGTGGTTACTAGTGCACATTGAGAATTTTCCGTGCCAGGTGTTATGTTGATGAGAAACATGTCTGCTTTTCACTACAATCTTGGGGTTTGACTTTTGATTTTTTTTTAAAAAAAAGGATGAAAAGAAATGGATGAACTGAAGTTAGAAAGGTTGTATTGTGAAATGTTCCTGGTGGCATCAGAGGCATTTTATCCCCTGGCTTGCACTCTTCTCTAACAGCAGGGCTCTGTAGCTTTGTCTCCCAAACTGCGCTGCCGCATGCTCTGCCACAATGTGCTGTCTCTCCTTGTCACACACCATAGAAACTGCCATGGCATGCAACAAAAGGTGTCCTGCTGTGACACATGTCATATGACTCCTTGCATGCTACAGCTACAAGCTTCTCAGCTATGGGGACTCCTCCTGAACTGCATGGGCAGAACGATCATCCAGGCTTTGGTGAAGCACTGACTTCTTTTTTCCTGCTGTGTAGGTATATTCTGTACTAATTTTCTTCTTGGAGACTGAAGTTGACTGGAACAGTTTGTGTAGCTTCTGCCTAAATGAGAAAGAACAAGAATTCATTAATCATGGCACAACCTGCTAATCCACAAAGAGGCAGAAGGCACTCTGGGGTAGCTCCTGGTCTAGGCAGTAATTCTGATCTCAAAATGCTTGGAACTGGTGTGCTTCCCAGCAGCAGTGTGCAACCTGGATCTTTTAACTTTTGGCTCCTGCCCTGCTTTCTCATTTGCTGACAGGCAAGTGTTAGAAACGCTTTGAAGGATGTGCTGTGCTTTGAAGGATGTGGTGCACTTTGAAGGAGCAGCAGAAACTGCTGATGAGCTTATGAGGGTGTCGCATCCAGCCCTCCTCTGCCATAGAGACGGTTTTTGCAAAAGCAGATACTTTGTAGGAAGCAAGAAAAAATGATAAGGGCACAAATGGGAAATCCTGTGGGCTTCAATGCTATCACAGCACAAAGCATCTGGGAAACGGCTGGGAATGAGCTGCAGAGCTGTACTCTGCCTGCAAAGGGGTGCATTCCCCCTCAATATGCATGAGCAGCGGTAATAATTCCACAGGAGTGCCAACAGGAGAAGAGTGTGAATGTGAAATGAAATTTAACAACTCCCTCTGCCCGTTAAACTACACTTACAGAATTAAATCCAGAATCAGGTATCATTAAAAAAATGTTCTCTTAAAAAGAATAGAGTTTCAACTTTCTCTGAGTACTTTCTTGTCTGTGAGTGTTTTTAAGATTGATCAGGCACGCTCATTTCTACTGTATATTAGCAGAAAATAGTTGGTCATCCATTAGTCCCCCGCTGAGTTTCAGTTGCAAAGGTATGACTGAAAGCTGGAATTAACTGTGACAGAGAGGCTTAAGAACAATATAGGCTTCAGTACCGTGTAAAAGGTGTGAGTCAGTAAAGCTTTTCAACAGTAGTTTAATGTCATTAATTTGTATTCTCCTAGCACGTAGATTTTGTAACAGGCACAGCTCAGGTTCCTACGGAAAGAGATGGTCTCAGCCCCCAAAAGACTCTGCTCTACCAGGACGGGACAGACCAGGGACGGGAGAGGGAACACGATGGGGAAAATCAGAGTGATTTTTCTGAGGTCACATCTGAGGCCCGTGGTGAAGGCTGTTATACAAACCAGCTTTCTCTGTGCATGCTTTAATGTCTTGCCCAGGAACAGACACACAATCATATACCTGTTAGCACTTACCTGTACGGACTGGGTTGCATTAAACAGCTACTTTAATATTATGGGAAAGAAGAAAGGAAAATCAGAGACGACCTACCCTTAACAAAAAAAAAAAGACACCAAACACCAGACACAAGCAGAAAAAAACCAAACCAAAAGCTTCTTTTAAAGCTGCTACTATAAGTGTGTATTGGAACTCATCACCTTAATTTTCTTTAAAGTCTATAGTTTATTTTTTAGTGATGTGTCCACTTAATCAGACTGACTTTGAGGACAACCAAAGGTGTGCCTTTTTGCCTTGGGAGAGAAGACAGTCTTACAGGAAAAGAGATTTGCTTTCCGTTAGCCCTGTGTTACATCTCCTGTATAATGTCCAAGCAAGGGAGTGAGCCTGCATAGTGACAACATGGTTAGTCAAGGAGCCAGGCAGGAATGAACACAGTACTTGTCTTCATCCAAACAACATAAAAAACATTTTATATTTATCATGGATATGTCCCTTCCCTCCTCTACCAAAAAAAGTATTGAAGACCTACCCAGCCAGGCACATTACTGAGCCTGGGCTGCAAGCATGAGTAACTTTTTTTTACTAGAAAAAAGAAAAATGAAGTTTTCTTTTTATGATCCACTAAATGGTGAAAGGAGACACCCTGTCATGGAACAATAAATTCAAGCATAAATCCTGAGGCTGGAAGAAAAGATTTTAGCTTTCCTTGTGTAATTCTTCAAGCAACTTTTAAATTTCCCCAGAGTATTTTAAGCCTCAGCTAACACAGTGTTATTCCATACAGTATTTGCCTGTAGAATACTATATTTTATTTCATCTTTTCAATTCTGTAATTCCAATTCTTCTGTAACATAGAAATACCTTTTAATCAGGCCTGGGTTATTGTAATGGACGTGACCCCCTACTGAGCATCTTGGCGTAAAAACCCACATTCCCTGCAAGGGAGAGCTGCATGTAAAGGCAATATTGCCATCATTTTAGGGCAAGGGCATGGAGGAAATTAGTCCCGGCTTTCCAGGCGCTGTCTGTGCAAACCTTACACATGGACAGGTCTCACTTCTCTAGCGTCGCTGCGTCCCTGAGGAGCTCATCCACAGGCGGTCATTAGCAGAGGGTGCTCAGACTGTCTCAGGTATGAACCCCAAATCCCCAGGGGTGTTGTGTTTCATTGTTGGTGGGTTAAACAGTTAGGAAGTCCTGAGACCGAGGCAGCTTTCATTCCTCCTTATCACCCCCTCCTCTTGTGGTGACCTTGCTTGGAAACAACCTGGGCATCAGCCGTGGAATGATTTCGGCTTCTTGGAAAGCCACCGCTGGGACCTGGTAAGGATTTCCTCTCATGCAGCTGTCATTTACAGTGAACCCCAGGGATCGAATACATTCTGCATAGCCACTGTACCACGTATCATTAACAGCTTACCTTTCTCCAAAACACTGACCTGGGTTAAGTGAGCAATGAAACGCTGAAGAAAACATTTTTTATTAAATCAGTGGAATTATTAACTACTAAAAAGCAGCAAAGCACTAGGAAGCTTCTTTGATTATTTTTCAGTTTATGTAATGAAACATTATTGAGAGGAAAGAATATAATCAATACTGAGTAGTATTATAGCTAGCTGCGTAGCAATTTAATGCTAGAAATGGATTAAGGTGACAGGAAAAGTCAATGCAGTCTTAAATTAAAGGTGAGGAAAGTCAATGAAACGTCAAAGCTAGTTAGGAGCCCATCAAGTAATAGAGGCTAAAGCTCTGGTAAGTACAAAAAGTGCCTCAGTAACCTTACCTTATCACTGTAGATCTATGTTTTACGTGTTCCTTCAAAAGAGTAACTGAGTATATCTTTGCTCTCAGTTTGAACCATTAAACCATTTGAATTAATTGGGTTATTTCAAAGAGGATTTGCAAAAGGGGAGAAGTCTGGGGTTTTTACCTTTTTTGTTTAGGGAATAAAAGGGTGGATTTTTCCCTCTGGGTTTTATTTTTACTTTAGAAAAGTCTTTCTCCCTGAAAGAAACTACAAACTAAACTCACCGGAGAATAAACCGGATTATAACATTACTAGTACCAGAGGAGGCACCTTTGGTTAAATAAGGGGGAGATATTTTTTACTTGCAATTTCAGCTTAAGTTGTGGCTTTACTTTGTTATGTTAAAACAAATGATAAGGAGAAAAGTCTGCTGCATTCCAGCAACACCTCTGCCTTTAATTCTCTGGAGTTTAGAAACCCTTTGATAAACTGAGAAAACACAACCTGATATTGCTCTTATTTCTTAAACAAAAAGTACCCCATGTCTCTGAATTCTGTCACACTACTCAAAAACATGGGTATTCAACAACACTGGTGTGCTGTCGAAAGGCTCTGCTGATGAGTCTTTGAATTCTCATACTTTTACTAGAATATAAGGTTGACCAGAAGAGACTGAAAATGTCATGGCCAATTTGTCATGATTTATGTGCTAACATCTTAAATAGCTGTTGAGATTTCAACATTTCTTAAACTTTGACCAGTTCATAGCAGGAACTAGCTCTGGGTTTTGCTAGTACCAAGGAAAAACCATACTGATGAAGAGGGTTGGATTCTAGAACTTTGGTTGCTCAAAGTGATGTTTTTGTAGCTTCACTTTTGATGATGCTGAAGCTTCAAGTTGTGTGTCAAGCTACCTTTTAGTGTTCAGTCAGAGATGACCTGGAAAATCTCTTTTGCCTGTCTTGCAATTGCCAGTACCTGAGAGGTCAGGCAGAGCTTTCTCTTGCTTTTAGCGTCTCCCAGGTGTGTAACAGAACTTGAAGGATCTTGCATCTGTTGCACCTACTGATGCCAGAGGACAGGCTGTTGTTTCAGTACAGGCTTTGCTCCCTTGATGCTTAACACTTAACCACTTGGTAGAACCGCTGTAGTAGTCACAAATTATACGTTCTCTGCCAAAATACTGTGTTTAACAAAGCTACTTTAGCTAGGCACAATCTGTAGTATGAAGGTGTGCAAATCTGCCCTCAACCTCCAGGACCAATAGGTGGTATTTCAAAACACAGTGCTTTGTGACATGAAATAACAGTAAATCCACGCTGAAGTATGCATCATGGCTTTCCTTCTCTGCACATGACCGAACTTTCTGATAAGTAGGGGAGATTGAAGTCTCTGCCATTACAATACAGATAATGAGGCAAAGCAGTTAGCATACTGGGCAGAAGTTTTGGGGCTGCCGATATTCAATTCCAGTTTACAAACAATTCCTTGCACCACAAGAGCAGGAGATAAAAAGAGGTATAACAGATCTAACCTTTCACTGTAGTCTTGCCAACTTCGCTGACTCCTCTGACTGGCATGGTTGGAAGTACAACTGCAAATGATGTTGGCTTTTCTTCCAACAGCCAAAGACCTCAATGCAGTGTTTGTGTGTCTAGTTCCCACAGAAACCTAGGGGAGAAGGTTTGCAGGGAGAAGACTTCAAGACTCAGTTTGCTTGCCAATTGTTTTTCCATCATTCTGTTGATCATTAACAAGAGTATACACAAAAAAGGCCTGATGGGCCACCATCAGGTCATAAGCACTGATTTATTTACTCACTTTTCTTGTAGTGGAATATGTGAAAGATGTCTGAAGTCTATTTCAGTGGTAGTGTTGCTCTCTAACAGAGAAATGCATGCTGCTATTTAGAGGTAAATACCTACCAGAAAGTAACTTAAGTAGCAACAGCCAGCAGACTGGATTCATTGATGCTGGTTATGTGAAAGAGTCTCTTTAAAATGACCTGTCCATACTTCCTTCTTTCTACAGTGAAATCAAATCCAGACGTTCCTCTAATTTTAGTCAGTTCATCAGCAGACTCATGGGGAATTTAGGCATAGGAGACCACCCCAGCTGACTTGTTTCTGAGTCTGAAAACACCATGAAATACTGTGTGGCAGCCTCAATGATCTCCTTTATAGACATGACATTTGTATGGGAAGTGGGTTTCACTCAGTCTTACATGCCACATTCACAGCTGACCCGAGTGGCCTCTCAATGCTCAGGATGCCTTTGGTCTGGAGATAGCAGCGGGTAACAAGTCTCACAGCAGAAACGTGACATTAAGCCTGTCCTCCCTGGCCTGTGTTTCCTGACTGCTCCAAAGGCAGAGAGAGGAGCTAGGGGCTGGAGAGCATTTTCAGGGAGCTTCAGACTCACTGCTACTGCATAGCCTCTTGCACCAGCCTATGTTTTGGCCATGTCCAGACTAGACAGCAGAGCATGGAGCGCTCCTGGGGATGTTTCAGTGTGCCTCTGTGGCAATGGTATCACCAACACCTAGCCGTGGCATCAGTGAGAGTTTTGTCTTGTTCTCTCTTCCAAAAAGTGCACATGAACCTGGGAGTACTCTTCTTGTGAGGGCATCTAGAAGATTTGGCCTTGAGAAAAATAAGTGGGGCTAGGAAAGCTGATTACTGAAATATTTAGCAATTTTAGTTGCTTAAGGGAAGAAATAGAAACTAGAGAGGAAGGACATGCCAATTTTAATGAGATGTTGCTGCACCAAACACAGTTTTACAGCGATTTTAAAGTTCATGGGTTTTTGAAGAGTCAGGCCTATACTTCTGCTAATGTTGTTTGCATTTAACCTTGCCTTCATAATCAAGCTAAAATGGAATGAGTTTTCAGTCCACAAATCCATCACATACACATGCTGTTCTAATCTTACTCGCACACCAGGGGAATTTGTTTCTCTAGCTAAATCCCTAACACAACATTACACAGATAACTTGACAGCTTATGTAACAAACACAATTTGGGCTGGTGAATGAGTATGGGGAGTGTGGAGAAAAAGAATATAATAAGAAGTAGGTTCATATAGGAGGGAAAAGAGTGCTGTGAATTATTCTGCTGTATAAATATTTCCTTCAGCTGCAAGCATGCCAGCGTGGAATGAGATGAAGCACCAAGATTAACCTGAAAAACAGAGTAGTGTTTAGTTCTTAAAGGAAAACACAGGTGAAATGCTCTCAGGCCTTACCTACTGCCATTTACCTCACTGGTATATTTCCCTCAGACTTCAGAAGAAGTAGGTGTGGTCACAGAAGTTTTTATAAGCTTTTATTTTATTATGGTTGCACCAAATGGCCTCAATCAGTTTCTCTGCCCCTCCTAAGGGCCTGAGCCAGCAGCTGCAGCTGAAACACGTAGCATTTCCCAAGACCTTCGAAGATCTTATCCTTTCACTTGAAAAAAAAAACCCTTAAGGAGCATAGCACAGAAACAAAGCTTTTATGCTCCAAATGCTTGATTTAGCCATGACCAATGGTGCTGTAATTCAGTCCCTTCCTTCTGCCTGAGTGTGGTCCGGGTATTGCTCAGGACTATGAAGACCCGAGCAGGTCATTATGGTACCCACTGTAGCGGAAGCTGGAAGCAAGGCTTGCTTCTTCCCCCTCTGATTTCCTCTCTGCTAACACTTCAGAAAGACAGTATCTCAAAGTATGGAAACCACAAGCCATTGAACCAACCAATGAAAACATCTTGTTGACCTGACTCATAAACTCACAGAATAATTTAGGTTGGAAGGGACTTTGTGGAGGTCACCTAGTCCAACCTACTGCTCAATGCAGGCCTAATTGGAGTAGGCTGCTCAGTTCTGGTTGAGTTTTAGATCTCTCCAAGGGTGGATGTTTCACAACCTCTCCAGGCAACTTATTCCAATATTTGATCACCGTCATGGTAAAAGTTTTCTTTATATCAAAGAGGAATTTCCAAATGTCATATTGGGTCTGCTGCCCTCTGATCCTGTCCCTGCGCACCTCTGAGAAGAGCCTGTCTTTGTCTACTCTGCACTCTCCCATTAGGCAGTTGCAGACCGTAGTAAGATCTCCCTGATCCATCTCTTCTCCAGGCTGAACGAACCCAGCCCTCGGCCTCTTTTCCTATGTGACATGCTGCAGCCCCTGACCATCTTGGTGGCCTGTCCATTGACTTGCTCCAGTCTGTCAATGTCTTTCTTGTACTGGGGAGTGTGAAATCATAATCACAAACAAGTCCTTGACCAAAGGAATCAGCTATTAAAGAATAATGAAATTTCAGCAGGAACTTTGGGGCCCTGTGTCAAAATTTTCTTTAGGCTTATATCAGGACTTACCCATCTTAGCACTAAGATCTTTACAGGTTAAAAGATGAACGTTTGTCACTTTGGAGTACAGACTTCCAAGAAACACCAACCTTACCCATGAATTCTCATTGGGAACTGAAATTAGGGCCTTAATATAAAGTTTAATATAAAGATGAATGTAACCCACACCAATTCACTGAAGTTGTTTCTCTAATCCTCTTACGTGAATCAGTCCTTCTCCCTCAGGGGACACAACATGCACACAGAGCTTCATTATCTCTATTCTTCCAAGCTTAACTGAGGCAACCTATTCACAGATGAGGGCAGAGTCTTTTCCAGTCACAATTTACTGAAGGGACTAGAAGGGGCCTCATGCAGCGTGCGTGCTGTGTCTGCTTTTGTAAGGCACAGGCTGATTTTGAAGGGTACTTGTTCAGAAGATGCAGTTTTGACTTTTCTCACTAATACCATTAGCAATTTCATCAATGTACAGCTTACATGCAAGTAGCAAGGTCACTGTTGTGTGTTACAGCTTCAGAAACACAAAAGGATATAGGGATTGCCTCTCTGAGAGTCCTGGCACAGGTTAGAGCTGACCAAACATCTAGTTCACCCTTGGTAAACTGTGCTTGTTAGTTCATATTTGGTTTTCATGACCTTTTCTTTTACACTGCATTCTGCAAATCTGAACAGATTCAACATGCCCTTTGTCCCTTTCGATGTAAAAAACCCTCTTCGCAGAAATATTTTTCTCTTTAATTTTAAGTGCACTTTTAAAGACTTCCCCTGAGGCACTCTAGACCGCAGCAGTGCCTCAGGACAGCTCTAAGCTCTCTGTTTCCCTTTAGGAATCCAACAAAATGGGATTTTGATTCTAATTTAAAAACTTAAGCTGCCAGTAACAAACAATTACCTATCATGGTTCCCATTTCAGGATGAAGTACGCTTGACACAACTTAAAAGAATGGTGCCCATTTCTTGCCCAATATATCTTTTTTATCTTTGTTTTTATTTTAAGATAGTTTGTTTCTCCAACAGAAAAGATGGTTTCATCTGAGATAACACAGACAGAACTGGTTCTTATTTTTCTTTTTTATAGTTTGCCAGCTATATTCAGTAATTCCAGTGCTGCTCTCTGCACTGATCCCATGTCTACTGGGAATTTTCCGTGTACTTGTATTCAAAGGCTGGCTGGCAAATTCAGTATGACTTTTGGGGTTTTTTTTGGGTTTTTTTGGTTTTTTTTTCCTGGCATTAAGAGAAAGGCAACTTCACTTCAGTTCAGAGTGTGGTGGTTTTAATTGCTAGCACCTCAGGTAGTATGAGGGCTGACTCAATGTGTAACCAGAGTGGTTTGGCATTTGTGATAGAGAGGAAATGGCAATCACTTTGTTCACAGGATCAGAGCAGCATGTTTCCTGCTGCCTTGGATGCTTTCTGGGATTTTAAATGCAGAACACTTAGCATAATATTATTTGCTTTATCACTGCATCTGACCATCACTTATAGACAATGGCATATGGCAAATCTAGGGTTTTGCTGTGGCTTGTACCATGTAGCTGTCATGTGGTGGAGGTTTAGGGCCCTGGTGCCATAGGAAAACTTTGCTGATTTTACCCAAATGTCTCTTGGGACATGTCCATTGGGGAAGGAAAAAAGAAGCAATCTGTATGAGCCATTTGTCAAGTATGGGGGAAGAAAGGGAGAGAAGGGCACAGCTATGACCTTCCTAGGTCTCTTCCATGCCCTGTGATGTACTGACACTAAACAAGTCCTGTGCCAGATGCATAAGATCATGAAGATGACTTTGTGCAAAGGGGAGACAGATGAGCTCACAACAGCTGTAAATGGCAAAGAACCACACCACAGCACTGAATGCATCCTAGTGATTACGTATAACACACCACAATTATACAAAGCCTTTTGATAATCTTTTCAACAGCAAACTTTTGGGCATCCGGAGTGTTCTGGAAGATGATTAAATCTTCATTGTTAACAAAACCTAACTGAGTTATGTGTTTGCTGGCTACCTTGGCTAACTGCTGCGCAGATAAGCAGATACTCATGCCCCCTAGCATGCTGTAGACCAGGCTGAATTATGTAAATCGTTATCAATGTATAATTTACATCAAAGATAAAACAACAAATTCATTATCCAGGGTCTTCTTTCCCTGCCAACTGTGCCTTGTTACACTGATGAAATGAAGTCCTACTACCGGCTATGTGGCAATGCTGGGTACTCAAAAAGCCTTCAGCTTCTGGAATGAATTAGATCAAGGAAGAATCTGGCTTAATGTTCAGGAAAAGAGAAGGGACTTTGCACCAAAGACAGGGTGAACAAAGGTCTTCAAATCTAACAGGGTACAGACCGACCATTTTGGGAACAGTCTCAGCCCAGTCACCACCTATGACTGTGTCTAAACATTAAAAGAGCGAGAAATTCACTTTGGAACAAACTGTTCGTGAAATACAATTTGATCGACTCCATCTTAGCTCAAGGCAGAGGTAGGACCCTGAGCTGAATAACAGTGTGAATACCACATGAACACTGACATACACATTCTCACCTTTAAGAAGTTATTATCCCTACTTCAGCTTACAGAGAAGTGAGAGGCAGGGAGAGTAAGTGATTTGTCCAAGGTCACAGTCAAAATCTATGGCATGGATAGGAACTAAATCCTGATTTATTGAAACCAAGTTCTGCATTTGAACTGCAAGATGACCCTTTCTTCATTTTATGGACAGGTAGTTAGAGGACTTACCGATGTGAAAATAGTTTAATAATCCTGGCAAACATGCCACAAATCCATAGCTGTTGTATATAAATACCTCTCAGATATCACTGCACACCCCAGTCTGTCCTCCATTCCTTTTGCTGGCTCAGCAAGGTGTCACATAAAATTAGACTGAGATGTTAACACATTAAGCATTTATTGATCTCAATAAGTTACAGTCAAATATGACCAGTGTCTTAATGAGGAGAAACAAAAGGTCATCTACAATGCTCATACAGTTAACTGCGATGCAATACAAAATATTAGTTATTTATTAGAACAGAATAAAAAAAGTATTAAAGTCTTTAACTCTTGCAATACCAAACAACAAGGGTCAAGGTCCAAGATTATCCTAACTTTGTCTGATCTACTTGTAAGACATCCCAAATAACTAGTACGTGCTCTGTTACCACTAAAAAAATCCTTGCCTGAAGTCACCTACTTCTAACAAAAGTTATTTCAGTTCTAAACTAGCAACATTAAACAGACAGTAGTCACTGCTTTGTCCTTTCCTTGGACATGGTATCAAACAGGAGACTAAAATTAGCTTTATAAAATGAAGCTTTTTTTTTTTTTTTTAATGGAAAGCCTTTCTTCACTTTGGTTCCCCAGGAAGCCTACCCTTGACCTCCTTGCACGCATTAGCAGAGAAGAAAAGTCTCAAACTCTGCAGGTGAAATCTTTACTTTCCTCAAGGTGATGGCAAAATATCGATCAATTTAAGGCTGTAGTTTCACTCCTGGCACTTAGTGAGAAACATGAGAAAAGTGGCCCATAACGAAGATCTCAGCCTTACAAGTCCCAGTCTCTGACATCTGCATTTGGATGGCCATCTACTGAAGCTACATGTTTTTGCCAGCCCCTTTGTGTGATTGAGAGTGAGAAGCATCTCTTGCTAGAGACAAGGAAACTCCTATTAGTCCTTAGATGTCCTTGCTTTGATCTAGTAAAAACTTTGGAGCCAGGAGTGACGTGGTACTTACTGACTTGCAAACCCTTGAAGAAACAAAGCCCTGGGGGTAGGGCAGGACAATTCCTCTTCAGCCCCTGAGCCTTAACGGAAAGGCAGATTAATTTCTCTTTTACAAATGCTCAATTTAGTTCAGAGGAGACATGGCCTAAAGGGCGTCTTGATGACACTCAGTTTTATATTTCTACCTCAGAAAGCTTGATGAATATGTTTGAGCACCTCAGGAAACCTCTTGGTAAGGAACTGGATGAGAATGAGGTAACACTAGGGTAACCAAGAATTTGGGGAAGCATAAAAAGGACATGAAAAAAATGACATTGTCTTATACTGTCACAGTTGCAGTCTTTTGCAAGTTCTCCTGGCATTGAGAATTCAGGTCTTGATCCTCAAAGCCACAGGTTTCAGTGAGAACAAGGGACCTGGTTGCCTTTTGGAGAGCTTGTTCTCTCCTGGCAGGTCCAAAATGGATTCTTGCTTGGAGGCCCTCACCACATGCCACAAAATTTCCCTAACAAGGGCACCTTGGGGACATCAGTAGTGAAGGTGTCTTGGTGTCCTTTAAACTTCCTCTTGGCATCCCTTGCCCTGCCTGTTCGTTATCATTTGCCGTAACACCATCAAACCCTGTGGCTCTTCTTGACTGGATGCTCCAGGTAAACCCTTCCACATTTCCATTTCCCTCGGCCCTAGAGAAAGCAAGTTAGTGATGAACACTTTGTTATTCCTGCTGACAGTGGAGATGATATAGAACAAATGAAAGATATCTTCACAGCAACCGGGTCATTTAAACTTCAATAAACCTTTTGCCTCAGCCCTGCTCTTTGACTGACCACATCCGCAGCAGTCAGGCAGAGGGGAGCTCAGCCGGTGTTGCTGCCAGCACGCGGGCGGACCTTGGTGCCTCGCCGGGCTCCGCCACGCAGAGCTACTGCTCTGGTGAAACTCCCACTGCAGCACATCAGCAGGACCCTGCAAGGGCCACAGTCACACTGACAAGCACTCAAAAAGAATAAAACAAAAAAATGTAAAAATAAGAGGTTAATAGATGAATGGGAAGTGAGTTGAAATGCCTTCCTTCACACCAGCGCATCACTGCATCTCACTTCAACAAAACTGTTTTGGGCTCAGACTACCATCATTGAAAACAGACCTTGGCCCATATCTGGCAAATAATGGGGACGGAAAAAAGTACTACTCTGTCAGGGCAGCCTTCTGTCCTAGAGGCTCTGAAATGTCATTATTGGATTACTAGATACCAAATTAAGTCTAAACTCACAAGTCTATGGTAGCATTTATGTTAAAGAAAACATCTTCCTCTGTAAGATAACTTCTGTAGACACAGAGAAACTATTAGGTTGCAAAAATTCCTCAGCAAAAGACACCTGGCAAGAAAAACTTGCTGATAAAGGAGGATATTCTTCTTCAGACTACCCTAAAAATCCTGTGACCGGCAGAAAAGTTTAAGACAGGCATTTGGAAATGAAGCCATCTGGGCAGTGGGAGAGCGCCATACAGAAACGAGAACATGAATCTGACAAAATCCTTTCTTGCCCCCAGTCCTGCTTGCTTTGAAATTGCACTTTGTATTATTTATTTCTGCAAAGCTGAAGCCAGATTACTGCCACTTTTTAGTATACCTGGTGCTGACAACTGTCAGTATCTCATTGATTCTTGCAATAGTTTATGGTTTATCTCTGGAAATTTACTTCTGGAAATAAGTGACTTGGTGCCAATCTCAGCTCCTTTTGTTAAAAGAAAAAAAGGCAGCCACAAGGTCATTGGGAAATTTGAAAATGTAACACAAATGCCTCCTTACTACCAGGCTCAGGAATCAGGTAGTAAATATAATAAATCTAACCTTTCAATCTTGTGAGTTTCAAGCCAATCTCATATTATTTGGAGCTTGAGCATGACCTTTGAATGCTTGGGGATGGGCAATAATGAAGTCTTCTTGTCTTCTTTGACAAAAGGTAGTGCCCTTCTGTCCTTTTGGTTCTTCTGAGGGCAATTTCTTTTCCAAGTTGGCAGCCTGTCCTTGGCCCACGAGGCATTTAATACAACAATTATATTAAAAAGAATCAGGAAAGTCCAGGCAGTTGCACGGGAGATACCCATTTTCCTTCTTCTGATTTCATTTCTCCTCTCTTCTTGTAGTTTCCTTCTTCTGGTAGTCATACAGCTCTGCTTACACACAAAGCCAGACCAGGATAAGTGGCTGGTTCTGCTGTGGTGGGGGAGGTTGTCCTCATCTCATTACTTCTATCCCTGCTCCCATCCTTTGCACCTGTGTAGATCCCTGCTCCAGGGCTGTATAACACTTTCCTTTTGGGAGTGTTTTGCATGCCCCTAAAAAAAGCATCCAAACTATTTTGGGAACCTTCCTCATAAAAAAACAGATGATTTAGCCAATATTGGACACACCAGCTTAAAATTAGGATTGGGAGAGACTGACATTTGTTTTTACTGAAAACTGACAGCTATGATTCTGGATATTCATGTTTAAATTTATTGCTGCTTATATTTTTTTGTCAATTTCATATGTTTAAGTGACACATATTTACCAAAATTGGAATTTATCTGACCAAGTAATGGCAGAGTTAGTCATAAACTTTCTGAGAGGAACTGATGAATTCTTGACATGCGTGGACGCCATGGGCACAGGCACACCCCTTACTGGCAGTTCAGGAATTGATTGCCTTCAGGAAATGATGCCTGCTCATTTTTCCAGTAATGAAGTGCAGTTTTCCCTTTATTTACTGGTACACTTTCTGCCATGGAGATATTAAATGTAATTTTCCTTTCTAATAGTTGCATCAAATTGTATTCATTAGCACTTTGTATAATTCAGTGTCTTTCAACATTTGGATTGAAGCTCCTTTCCAAAACACTTTTCCTCCAATTCTGGAGACATTTTCATCTTTATGCTGCGTCAAATGTTGTCTTCAGGATTGTACAGAAGCTGCTTACTTGTTTCTTTAACACTTTCTGTTACTTGGAGGACTTTGCCTTTCCATTTGCAACTCTACCTGGAAAGTTATAAACTGAGCAAGTATTTGGTCTACTAGTGATGATGTTGTCCATTAACTGTAACTATGAGGAGAGTGACTGCCTCCTCATCTCTTGTGAAAAATACAATGATTTTTGGTAATAGAAAGTAGAAAGCAAAGCCTTACCCCAAAATAACTTTTATTTTTATCATCTCTGAGCAGACGTTCAAGCTTCCTTGCTTTTTACATGCATTAGCTGATTCCTCAGAAGTAAGAAAAATGGTAAGTCTCCTCATCGTTGTGTATGCATCATGCTGACTACAATCAGGAAAGCCTCTGCTACAGTGGGGAATACGCAAATCCTTTGTGGCAACATCGTTCCCCAAACATCAAAACAGGAATATTTTATTGCCTTAGCAGTCCTGGACTACATCAATGAGAAATACAACAAATATGCAACAAGGGAAGATGCTCTTGAAATAGATCTTTTGCAGGATCCTATGCTCTGGGATGTTTTATTCCCATGCTGTGGGACTGACCAATTAGGTAATTTAATAGTACAAGGCTCTGAGTACAAGAAAAAGTTGTTCAAGATAAGACTCTCAGGTGCACAAGTATGCATTGGGGAGAAAAAAAAGGACACATTTTATAACAAAATACAACTTAAAAAAATTCTCTGTGGTTTTTTTTTTTTTCATCAAAGAATGTAATGAAAGACATAAGTGTACTAATTGACTATGACTGATTAAAATGGAAACCCTCTGAGCCTGCTTGCATGTCCCAGGCTGTATAGATGTGGTAGAGAGACGGCCTTCATGGCGTTCCTTCACTGAAGAATGCCCAGTTATGCAAGGACACACAGCCACTTCAAAATCTAAACCATGCCATGAGATATAGCATGGTTACCTCTGGGTCAGCTCAGTTCATGCCTCGAATCTGACTTGCTTGGTCCTGCTTTATGTATATAACTCGATAGTTTTACACATATAGGTGTATGTGTTTGGAGGGGGCTTACACATATGGGAAAAGATGAAAGCAAACATACTGTTTCCCAGTTCAAAACATGCTGTTTAAAACTGCTTTGATGAAAACTAAGGAAAACTCAGGAAAGTTAGCATTCACAGCACCATTTTGCTGGTATTTACTCAGAAATCAGACCTAATACAGATGTCATGATGCATCCCTGCTAATAGTGGTCAAAAGGAATAAATAAAATCATGTCCATTTCTTTCAGAAGGTATTCCTTGATAAGAGATTGTGTCAAAGCAGCAACATGAGCATAGGAGAGAAGTCAGAATGACCAAAACAACAAATCAAACCAGACAATTAAAAAAAAAGTAAACCCAGGAAATATAAGAGTTTTTTTAATCTGCATGCTTACCAGCTCCAAAGAATAGCCTGTCCCCTTGGCACTTGAGCTGCTAGAAATCCCTACTGCAGCGGGAAGGTTATTCCACATGCAGGATGTCAAGCTGACAGTGTGGTCTTGATGCAGGGGCTCTGGCAATCATCAAAGCAACGGTGATGGATGGACTGTTGACTACAGATGACAGCAAGAAAATAACAAGAAGATATGCAGAAAGCAGCAATCAAGGTTTACAATGACAGAAGCTGCAGAAGTAAAGATGCCTCGTTCCCATGTGTCATGAATAAACAGGAATGAGGCTGGTAATTCCATGGGACATGTTAATATTGAGTGCGTATGCAGTGTCTTAAACCTACGTGTACAAACTTTGTGTAAATATATGCCAGCGTAAATCAGATGAACTTTGGATTTCTGGATTAAAGGTTTTTGTGTGCGGATTTCATTTCCTGACAAAAAACAGGCTTTGAGGGAAAGCAGATGTTTTCCACAAATGTTTCTGTTGTACTAGAAAGCTATTTTTGTTAAAAAAGGAGAAACATCGGAAAGAATCTTCTCAGGACTCTTGCAAAAAACAGGCCAGGGAAAAAGATTATCCTGCAGATCCATTTTTTGTAGGGTACAAGGAAACAGCTTGATGCAAACATATATGTTTGCATAGAGGAGAGATGAAATAAAAGCAAAGTAAGTTCACATCCATGTTCAGTTGGTTTTCTTTTTCCAAGATTTCAAATTATTTCACATGTATTAATACTTGTAACACCAGAATGAGAACACCTCTGGAGGTATTTTATCTGCATTATAACCCTGGACTTTTATTAGAACTGTTGTGCAATTTTTTCAAAACTTTGAATGAAGTGGAAGGTGAAGCCAGACAAATTTTCCTTACACCAGCACGTTGTATTTTTCCTCCACTGCATTGCAGTATAACAACTGCTTTGGTTGGCAGAATGACATTTCATTACCTAGACATATGGGAATTGATTTAAAAAATAGCTAAAGAATGAAAGTATCCAATTAATAGTAATAGTTGAGCATTAATTCCCATTGACTGAAATTTTTTACTAAGTAGTGTAAGTATGAACTGCATATAAATCCATGGAGACTACCTGCCTAAACTAATCATATGAAGGAGTTTTTGACCTACTCTTTTTGATTACTGACTCAGGATTTAGACTTTTTGTTCTACTTCTAAACAGAAAATGACATTTCTTGTCATGATGCAACATCCCTGTTGTAACTGCAGAAGCAGCACAGGTCTCTGACAACCAGATTGCAGGAGTTTCCACTTTTCTGTATAAAATCTTGAGAAGGAGGGCTCCATCTCAGGGAACTCTTTTAAAGGGAGCTGGGGGACCAGGATTTCAGGTGTTTTGAAGGATAGGGAAGAGGAAATTATTTTCCTAGCTAAAAGCAAATCCTCTCACTCTTTTCAAATGTATCTAGCGGGATGGGAAAGGAAAGGTAATATTTAAGAAGGAAATAGGTCTTTTGTAGAAGCATTGTCTAGGAAGACAGGGATTGGACAAAACTATTAATAACTGAAAAATAATTTTCTGCACATCTGCCATAAATTTGCATAATGCTATCTTAACTAGTGTTCAAATCAAAGCCAGTTCAAGTAAACAGAAAAGTCCCTGATTGAATTAATTACAAACTTCAGAGATAAAAAAGGCTAAGCAGCAAGTATTTGCAGGTTTACTTTGCAAGCATTTTTTAGCTTACACCATAGTGCGGTGAAAAATATTCTATTCATGCACAGTTGTGTTATCATAATTGCCAAAATGGTTCAGTATCATTTTAGTTATTAAGGCACTAATGAACCTTTAAACGCATGCTGAGTCCCAATGATGTTGTAAGTCCCAATGATGTTATAATGACTTGCAGGGTAAGGAGTGAAAACCTTTTGTATGTTTGCTTTTCCCAAAGTAGAAATGTTAATACTTTAGGGGAGAATTCATATAATTTGACTTTATCTAAAACTAAGGCATCTAGTCTAAGCTAGTCACTTCAGTGCCATATAAAGTCAATGGAAACAGATAGAAATCCCAGAGGTATCCCATAAGTAAATGAAAATCTAAGAACAGGGAGAGGCAAACGGACCACTTAGTCCTGTACTGCATCTCCGGAAGTGGCCAGCATAATCTGCCAAGTGGAAAGTACCACAACAGCTCAAGCAAGTGGACAAACTTCCCCACAATACTCCCCGAACGCTGCAGGCAGCAGGCTGTGGGGCTCCTGAGGCCAGGAGCAGCATCTTGTTCCTCCCCTCCAATGACAGGGGTGCAAGAGACAGGGCACAGCTCAGCCTCCTCCAGTGCTTCTCTCTTGCCACTGGCCATGGGAAGAACACAGCTGCCTAAATGCCTCATTTGTAAATGATGCAGTCAGTTGTGATGATGTTTGTCCATGCCCGGCAGCTTCCCACCAGGCAGTGTCCACACAGCTGAGGAGCCGCTTTTGCAAAATCTGGGCAGTTACTGATTCAGCTAACTCAAAATACAATCGCACCACAAGCCCTTCCACTGCATTGCCTGCAGGATAGTCACCATACCCACCATTAATCCTGCAGCAAACCAACGCAAGAAGCCATCCCAAAAGGCCATTAATCCCTGAGCTCAGCACAGCAGGCGTTCAAGCTAGCTAACGCACAGCTAGCACAAGAAGTTGCTGAGCGGATTTTTACTGCAGCTGTGGATCTGCTCCCCAGTATGTGATCACTGAATTGGCATATTATTTATAAATCCTTGACCAATGATATGTATATTTTATTTTAGGATTATCAGAGTGGTTTGTTATTTTTCTTTTGTACCTCTTGCACAAATGAATCTCTGTCTGTAGTCACAACATCTATGATGTTGTATATCTATATGCATGCAAAAAATCTTACCAGATGTAGGAGAATCAATAGGAAGGTGCTGGATTCTGCAAGATTCATCCAGACACCTGAGTCTCCTTGTGGGATGTCAGTCTTCCATTCACGCATGGCTGTTGTGGACTGACTATATAGATAACTTTATAATTAATTCTCCTTTATTCTGACAGAAAGCTGAAGTCTTTTAGCAAATCATTCAGGGTAAATAACAAGTAGACCAGTTGTTTTGTTATCAGTGTATAGATAAAAATAGCCCTCCTTCAAATTGTAGCTATTTTAAAAGGTATTTACTAATATGGCTCTCTGCTGTATGAATCATGACCTGATGCTGGTACCTTGGCAACTGCATTGGTTATTTTATATCTAGCAGCTCACACTGCTTGAAGAGGTTGAGCAGATCTTCTTTTCTATAACCAATCTCATTTTCTAGTGCTGTTCTAACTGCCACACTTGTGGACCCCATTGCTCCCATCACTGATGGAAACCTAGCAATTGCAGGGACTTCATACTTTCCTTGTTGCTGATGTTGTGAATTTTGGAGGAAAACTACCAGGAAACAAGGATTTGTTCTGTTAAGAAGCACATCCATGAATTGTTCAAGGCACTGGGAGAGAGGAGGATGAGTAAAAGTCCAGTAATGTCCCCAATTTGTGACTTAGAAGGAGTGGAAGTTTAAAAAGAGCAAATGAACAAAAGGAAGAAAAAAGAAAGCAAACAGATGTTCTTTCCCCAGTCCCAGGCAAAGCATCGCCTCTGTCTCCAAATCACTTTCAAAATACTTTTCAGGCTATCACCAGGAGAAAGAATTAGTTGTCAAATATAGATCTGAAAAACCTCAGATCCACTTGTTTCTCTGTTAAATGATGAAGGCAGTAGAATGCAGACTAACTGCCTGTAGCTGAGAACCAGTCTAGAAGGAAAAGAAGCAGCAACAAAATAAGAAAAGCTTAATGTTTTAGGAAACATACAAGGTTAAATATTCTATTAACTACCATGAGCAAATGGCAGTCCTGCAATTAGCATTTAATCAAATCTGAGGAAGGACTGTTATATCCACTCTGGAGATAATATAACTGAAGCAGACATGGAGAAGAAAAAAAGAGAAAAACCATCCAGACACAATACATCTGGACACAGTGCAGTGTATAGCTTTCCCCTTTTCTGACTCTAAATGCTGAGATATGTTGTATTTTTTCAAATAGCTTAGTCCGCATTGGCTATGCCTATACTGCTAAATTAAAATGTGCCAAAGATCCTGGGAATGATAATTCATTCATTTACAGTGGTAAACTCTTAGAACAAACTCTGGCATGATTTTGGCCCAAGCCAGTTAGTTCCCTCCTAAATATTTCCCAGGCAAGGTTCAAAAGTTGGCACGGCCAAGCAGTCATTCCCATGGGCAGTCTGCACATGGCTAACCTGTTTTTGGACTGATGGATGCAAGCTATGACATACCAGTTGGCCTCAGTGCTGGAGAACAGTCCTGGACATATTTAATTTACCTCTATGGTGACAAACTCCTCAGGGAAACAATCAAACTGTTCTCTAGAAATAATCAAAACTGTAAATTTGGCTGGTAGCAATAAGCAATTTTAGGATCTTCTCACTCGTTGCAGAAGCTACAAACAGACACATTAGGGTGACAGAAAGGACCGAATTGTACTGGATCCCGATTTTAAATCTTGTTGAAAATGAATGCCCGTATTTTTTCCAAATGCCTTTCTTTGCAATGCTGCTCTTTTACATGGATAACTACATTTGCAGCACAGAAACTGCTACCAAAGAGCTAGTGGCTTTTTCCCCATCCAGAATCCCTGCTTCTTTCTGCCTGACAGCCTTTGAATCAGACAGCAAAGACAGGTATTTTTCTGTTGCCAAATAGAATCAATTCTAAGTCTAGACCTGAATTTATTTTATGATATGGAGAAAATTTATTAATTTCCCCTTTATCTCTACTTCTGGAAATGTATCTCTTCTTAAATTAAAGTGTCTAAAATTTGCTAGTACCATTTGATTTATTCCTCTGGAAAGAGAAAGAGCACCCTGATACATTTTTAGATCTGACCACCACTGGAAGTGTTCAGTGCATAAAAAAACCTGTGCACAATGTGTAGAGAAAAGTAATAGGAACGTTGCAACTGGTGTGAATGGGGAATGAATGGAAATGCCTGACCATGTTTTGAAGACACCTAGAGATTAGCAGCTCATCACAATCCCAGCATGCAGCGAGGTGCAGGTTCTCAGGACACCCAGGTCAGAGACAAAGGACAATGAGTAAATCCTGACAACTCATGGATGTGGAATGGGGTGGAGAAACTAATCGTCATCAGGCCCAAAACGGTACAGAAAGGCATGTGCAGAAATCAGCAGGTGGTTCTCAAACCGGGAGATAAGATGAGGACTCGATAGATGGTGTCCTGTTCCCCACTAGGAACCCTGGACAGACCACCTGAATTCAAGCATCTTTGATGCTGGACAGGCTGCCTGTGTATATACATCCTGGTGCTTGTCTGTGAGAGTGTAAGAGCGCATGAGTGAGATCAGTATTGTTTTAAAGTAAATCACCTTCCAGTCCCATTTTCAGAGAACAGCAAGAGCAGGGCAGCTCCATGAAGGGAGATGAGCCGGGAGCTGAGGGTGACCACGCACAGGCAGCAAAAGATGAAAGTAGACATGCTATGGACAGGGGAATATGTATATTGGTCTTAGCTTTGCATATCTAAATAAGAATGCTGTGTTTTGACGTCGATGATAGCTTGGCTATCAAAGATCCTACCTGTTATGTGAGACATTCCACTGAAGAGACAAACATCTCCACGCCTTTGTTTGAAATGTTGAGTATGAAGGCTGCCTTTCAATGGACACTTTATTGTATGATAAATCCAGAAGATCTACTCATTTTAAGCAAGACATCTTCTCTGGACATCTCATATTCACTTGGAAGAAGTGTAAAATCATTGAGTTTAGATGCCTAAAAGGATCCCCAGAATGTCTAGCAAGCTAAGCCTTGAACAAAGATCATCAGTTCTAAGATGAAATCTTATTATTAAAAATGCCAACAAACCCCTAATATCCCATAAAATAAATAAAGTGGAGATTAAACATTAAGCTATTATTACACAAAAAGTAGAAGCAAAATATATCACATTTTTGTTCAATTCTGTTATCTATTTTAGAACTTGTATTCCCAATTTAACACATGTAGAAAATAAATTCAGCAATACACAGGGAAATGAATGAAGAAAATAAATCTTAATGAGAACTATAGTAAAAAGAATGGGCAAGGAACTGGAGGCTTTAAAAATGAGTCAAGAGGAAATAATGTATTGAGGTGTGTGAATGTATGCTTATATACATCAACAGTCTGAGTGTGGGCAGTGAGTATGCCTATTGCAAACATGCATGGATAAACAATATGTAAGGCAAAATAGGTTATATCAGCACAAGACATCTTAGCAAACAGAACTGTCAGCTATTGTAAAAGGCTTCAGTATAAGAATAACTCATTAAAAATCCTATCCAGAAAGATGGGGGTGGGGGTGAAGAGGAAAAAAAAAGTATTCTAGGAAAGAAATATTAGTAGCAATATGCAAGATTTTATCAAATATTAATGGAGCATTTGACACATAAGGAGCTGTTAATATTAAAGCATAGTACTGAAATTACTTACATTTTTCCTTCTGATTTATTTTAGGAAAACAATTTTTTCTTCTTTTTCCTTTCTGTTCCCTAGAATTCATTTACAAATCAGATATCACATCTCTCTTTCTCTTGTCCAAATTATTTGTAGAGTTCTTATTTAAAATTGGTGATTTGGGTTAGGGCCATAACTAGAATTATTCCTTGCCTAAGGTTTCAATGAGGTGGCAAGATAATTCATTCTGAACATGAGCACTGTAGAGTTCATTTCAATTTATTGCTCATTTTAAGTGAACTAATCTAAATTAAAATCTCCTTGAATCAATACCTCATTTTTATCATAGAGTATTCTGACTATATCATACAAATCATTCAACTGCTCCTGTATCCGGCAAAGCTAAAATGGCTTTGTGGTGAAAATGGGCTTTTGTTCTACCAAATGGGCTTAAACACAAATGCCACATAAGGTAATTGGCATGCCCAAGCTGTACACCTCTCAGAATATTAGCTCTTTGTATGTTCATCAGCCAGCATACTCTAACCATTTATCTTTGCATCATTACAGGATTATCCAAGTAAAATAGTAGTAAAATACTAACAAGGTGTGGGAATTTATACCTGACATGGAAAAGAATTAATTTTTTACCCTTTCAACTTCCCTTTTTAGTTATGAAAATGAATAGCCAGTTTGTGTTGCCTGTAATCAACACCATTGTATTTGTTTTGTGACTAATTCTAATACTTTTGTTGTTGTGGGGATGGAGTGAAAGAATTTTCTGAACGGATTTTGTTCTAATGTTGCATCTTTATTTGAAGGTAATGACAGTTAGAAAGTAAGCGATGGGTTTTTTTCCTCCTAACAAAGGTCATAAAAAACTTTTAGAAGACTTACTCAGTTGTGTCTTGTTCTTTTCATTATTCTTTTATGTTCCACTTGTATTACATAGTCTACAGACGATTCATAAAATACAATAAAAAAATCCTGGTTTATACACACACGAATTGGCAGGGCTGCATAAAATAGGGGCTGCAGATACTTATGTCTAGAATCCCAAATATCCCTACATAATTCTTCTGAGTTTTTTCCTTTTTATTTCTTGGCCTTCTCAGTTATGCATATGATTTTTCAAGTGCAAGAGATATGAAAAAATATTTCAGCATGCCCTCATTCAGCAAAGCACTTCAGCATGTACCTACCTTTAATCATATGAATGAGTCCCTTGGAGTCCTTTGGACTTATATGCTAAAATATCTTGCTGTTTTCGGTCTCAGTACTACGGAGGACTGAATACTCTGTGCACCAACAGCACTCTTCAGCACACGCTTAACCTAAGCCAAGGGTAGTTGTACTTTAATCCCTAAAACCGAGCACACACTTGTAGAGCCTGGAGGAACCAGTGATTGATGCTACAGCTCCATTACTGCAATGAAGCTTTCTTCCACGTCTGGGCATGCCTTAGTGAGGTCTTGATGCCCTGGGAAAAAGCCAGCCACATCCTTCCTCCCATCTCATACACTCCAGGAGGTGTTTTCTGACTGATTAGAGGACAAGAAGCCCAGTGCACATCAGAAGGTAAACCTGGCCACAGCACTGAGTGCTAATCACATTGCTGTCAGACAATTTGTAGGTGTTAGAACCAAAAAGAGTCTGTGAGACATGGCACGAGAAGCATGAGATTAGAGAGGGATGCACATAGATTGGCTATAAAATGCACGAGCTCTTTAGCCCCTAACAGGGTCTCATAATATAGAAGAGCATTCAAGACCTCATTTTCTGAAATGCCTGTGCATCGTCCTGGGTCAGGGTTCCTTGCAGAGTCACATGTGGTCATGCTTGTGCCTTTAGATCTGAGAAAACAGTGCACTGTAAATAGATGTGTGGTCACATTTCAAAATAAATCACTTCAAAATAAATCAAAATAAATCATCTGAAGATTTAAGAATGTGCTATTCATGTCCATGAAAGTGTCTTCACTCAGGAAAACTGTTGCAGTATTTAGCCCTTAAAGTACCATGTACAAAGGCTACTCTTTTAGATTGATTGACTCGGGTTTGAGTTCTTCCCTTTAAGTAGAGGAATGGACTGTATAAAGCTAAACTATGCCATGGTGTTGGAGTGTATATAAGTCTTTAACAATATTCTGTGGTTCACTGGTTCTCTTTCTTTCTCAAGAGCACATGGGTGTGCTATAAAAGAGAGACACTACTCACAGCTTTGTGGAGCTTGTTTTGAAAGAAAACATCAATCTCTTGAACTGACAGGTTTTACAAGAACAAATCTGGATTTTCCAACACCTTCTTCCAGCTTTACAACTGTTCTTCCATACTGCCAACTCCTCTACCTCCTTTAGGGGAGAAAGTCTACTGAAGCCCAAAATAGAAGCATTTCCACCAGGCTTCTAAAATGCAGTTCCCCTATGTAATTGCCCTTGCCCCTAACAACTTAAAAATGTGACAAGCGACAACACTTAGCAGCCAATCAAGCTGTATTTACAATTTCAGAGGACAAGACTCAAGAAATGTATGATAAACACCCTGTGTTGGTCCATGGGTATAGATCAGAAGCAAGACCTGGTAGGTCTATTCCACGTCTAACTGCTGTTATGCTATAACGAGGACATTAAAACAAAGTGAAATTAGCACATCTCTGACATAGCCCCTTTTTGACAGAGACTAGAATGAACCACACTGTGGATGCCACTCTGCTTGTCTCTGCCTTGGCATCAAACTCAAGAGGTCAAATTGATTTCAGACATAATGCCTTTAATATAGGAACAGTGAATAAGCTTATATGAAGAGAGCACATAGTTCTTCTGATAGTTATGCTTGTTCTCTCAGCCTCTGCTTGAAATTCCTAATGCTGAAATTCCTAATTCCTAAATGTTTCAGTAGAAACACACAAAAAGAAAAATAAGATTTGAAAAGTTCTGGTGAGATAAGGAAAGGTGAAGAGATACCACACTGTTCACTCTGCACCAGCCTTTCATTAAAAATATATTTGCCTTGCTGGGAGTAAGTGGTGGGTGGGGGGGAGGTCAGACCTTTAGTAGATAAATCTACTTGAAATTGGCTCTGCTGAAGAATAGAGAATACAGCATATCATGCACATTGTCACCAAGACCAGAATTCACAGGCATATAGGTATCTATTTTATACTATAAAATAAAAATGCTTGTTTAGGCAGACAGCAGATCCAGGCTGTTATGGAGAATTTACTCTTCTGAGAAAGAAGCCTGACCTAGATTTCTTTCCACATAAATAAAGTTGCATAAAATAGAATTAAACCTGTTGAGAAACATAGCAAAAGTGTAAGCTTTCAGAACACATAAACCTTTGTCTGCAGTATTATGACTAAATCCTCTGAACAGCAGATGATGAAAATAGACTGCAGTTTCTTTCTGTGTTTCCATGACACACATATTTACTTTTTTTCATAAGTCCTTCTCAAAAACTATTGGATGATCTGATATGAAAAAGTAATATATACCAAAGCAATGCATTAAGGAGAGCTGTTCTCCTGCATGGGCAATCTGCAAACAACCTGGGAAGGATCTTGATTAAGTTCAGAAAGCAGCTCTCAAAGGAATGGCACTCTAGATTGCTGGAAAGGCAAGTTTAGAAGTGTTGCTGGTCCTGTTTAATTGAATTAAGTATGGCTTTCCTCTTTGGGAACAGAAAAGTTTGAAGGTCTCTATCTCTGTGGAAACCACCTTCACTCTCCTTCCCAAATGCAATAACAAAAGCTGTCACACAGTGGGAAGAAAAGTGCTTTACAAAGTAAGAAACCATTTCTCCCTCATCTGGCCTGAGGTAGAAAGAAATGTCGATATACATGTAACTGCTAGCTGAACCTTGAAAGGCTAGGATCCCCGGTTTGGCAGCAGAATTGCTCTAGTTCAAAGAAGCAAATATGTTGTGGCCTTATTGCTTTAGGCAGACCTATTTATCAACGTTAGTGATAGGATCACACAGAGAAACTGGGCAGGCATTCAAGAATCAGAGAGGCATTAACCATATCGCCTTGTGTGAAACAGTGGCTTCTGAGGAGCAGTAGATAGAGATCAGTTGTCCTCCCCTAAATCTTCTGAGACCCTCCTCATTCCCAATTGGCCACTAAATATGCCACTTTGCCTGCTCTGTTCATGAAAAGAGCATTAATTATTCTTTTTAAACCATTAAAGAGAACAATCAGCGTTACTGTTGGAGTTTGGGTTTTATTCTACTGATGTTAGAGCAAAATTCTGAAACAAAACACTTGACATTTCTGCTTGGTCTGGGAACAAAACCAGAGAGCAGACCAAAACCTGTGATCTGAGCCAAGACTGGGTATGAGATTTCATCTACATCGAGGATGGAGCAAAGTCATCATATCCATGTGGGGATGGGGGGTGAAACTAAACCTTGAACTTGGATTTTGGATGCTGAAGTTCAAAAGTGTTCCCATAAGAGGATTCAGCTCTCTTCATAAAAAGAAAAATGACTAAGGGTGTAAACTTTAAGAAATTTCAGGCAAGCCTAAAACTGGTAATACAAATTTCAAAATTTGAAAACTACAGCTCCTGCATCGGGGTGGCACCAGAAGCCAAGCCACTTGCCAGCTGCTTCATTCCTGCCAGGGACCCCAGACCCTGCCCGCGGCTCATACGTGTGCCACGTCTGCTCTTTTGCCATGGGTGGCCCAACCAGGCCAGCAGATTTGTCCTATGTAGGACAAAGCCACACTAACAGTTCGGATGTATAGTTTGTGGTTGGGCATCCTTCTGGTAAAAATATGTAAACCAAACTTCAGTGGATTTCAGCCCTGGATCAAGAATCAACAAACAGCCTGAAATTTTGTCTTATACCAAATCCTAAAGCAGAGAGTTTGTTTTTCTGTCACTGTGCTAGCTATGTCAGCATTGTTGATGCTTATTACAATGTTATTTTTATAAGGTTGTAGGCAGGGAATGTGTTTTAACCGGATGAATCATGTTGGTATTCTAAAGTTTTATACTCTCTCCCTTCACCCATCATTCCGTACACATCACAAATCAGCATCCCAAGTAATTGCAGCCAGACTTGATTTCTTACACAAAGTGTCATGAATAAAGAACAACGTTGCCATTTATTTGATGATCACTCACTGATTGCTTTGTTATTGACAATTTACCCTACAGATTATTTGGGACTGTAGCAAATGATACCGACATCCACTTCTGTATTTATGTAAGTGGAATTGCTCAGGGACTGAGATGAAGATTTTCAATAGCTGAAATGCTTAAGGAATTGAAAATGAAGATACAGGAGGTATAAAAACTCATTGTTTGTCCTTGAGATACAGACAAGATGTGCAAGTGACTGACTCAACACATGTCTTTCCTCTCACCTTCCTAAAGTAAGATTTAAGTGGGATTGACATGAATATAAATCTGCCTCTGGTTCTCAGCTCTTACAGGATTTAGAGGATGTGTGTAGAGAATGGACACAGATATTCAGGTGATCCTGTCTATGATTCTGCATAGAAGATGGCCCTGCTTTTACCCAAGAGGTTGTAGATGCTGAATTGTTCTCCTTAGACAGAGATGGGAATGGAGCCAACATCTCTAGACCAAGTGACCTGAGCAAGGGCTCTCCAATGAATAGAAAGAATTACTGTTCTTCCTCCTGTCATGTTTTATATGAACAGCTGATATCCCGGTATTATCTGAGAAGGATACCCCAAGGCATTGAAGTGCCTTCTCCATGGATCCTCAGGGGGCTTATGCATGAACTGAGCCCCTCACCACATCACAATCTAGCTCCAAGTGTAGAAATGCCTGGAAGAAGACTTTGAGGTCCCTAAGAGTCCTTACTGATGACATATCAGTACGCCCATGGTACGTGGTTGCAGAGTGGGGGCTCTGAAGGTATTGACACTTTCAGTGGCAGTTGGGTGGGAATTTGGCATCTAGCTGTTTTGCAGCTGAAACGTCTGTTGCAGTTTCCTCATAACAATTCTTCTTCCACATCAACAGTTCCTCCGCTTTTATGGGTAGGACTCAGGAAATGGCTATACCCGTAATTCTCTACCTTTTATTATTTCCCAGGTTGCCACCCAAAATAACGAGGAAAAAGGAGGCTACAATTTATGGTATGCCAAAGGCCCATCTGTGGGAAGCTAATTGTTTTTCCTCAGCCACTTCCATATTTATTTTCTTTTTCATCATCTCTGTAACTGCATTTGAACCAGACGCCACAGCAATCATGGCAACCACCCACACTGACAGCACATGCTTTTATTTTTCTTGGCAACAATTATTTATCCAGCTTGTCAAGTTGCTGATGACATTGAAATAGCATCTGTTTCACACTGCCTGCATCACTTAATGCAGAAAGACACAGTTCTCTGGCCCATTTTATTGATTCTTGTGACGTTTCCCTCTATTTAAGTTTTCTGTTCTTGGCATCTTTTCTTTTTCTTGGCCTTGGCTTGGTAACTATACCCTTGTTCATTTTATTAGTTTATTTACTGCTGCTAAGTAACAATCTCATTCTTGCAGTGAGCTCTTTCCAAAGACCAGTCCCCAAATCTTTCCATTGTTCCCTGTGCTGCCTTGAAGCTCTGCAATCCACACATACTCCCCAGAGCAACGCTTTACTTGACCCACAATAAATCTGTGATAAAACACAGAATCACTTGGAAAACAGTATGAGACTACTGTGCAATAGGTAAAATAGTCGCAACAGGAGATGGCAAGCCAGGCCTGCCTGTCACCTTGTGTTGCTCTGCTGAAAGGTGTGTGACTCTCAGGAACATCACAGTAACGACCACCTCGTGTTCCAGATGTCCCCAGGAGAATGAGATTATGGTTTAGACACCAAACTCCTCGTCTCCCAGAGGCTGCTCAGTTCAGATAGTGCTGCATAACTTGAAGCTGACCTCACTTCTAAAGCCTTTCGGGATCCACATTTTGAATCCTCTCTCTATCTTACCTGAAGGACAGTTTCAGAGAAGTGTAAGCAGTTGGGCTCCACGGTGGGCTGCATGGGTGGTGGCTCCTCTTTGTTCTGCTTTTTCCCGATGAGTTTACTGTCTTGGAGGAGAGACACTGATTTGATTCCTTCCCCAACCAAAGTAGGAAGAAAAATCTTTTGCTTTCCAGAAAAGCACCTCAGCACTGCCATTGCAGAAGGGCATTGTTCCTCCCTCTGGTGAAGCTGTTTCCCTCTGGACTGCCTAACTAAATACCTTTATACAGGAAATACGAGGGAATGGGTCTAGTTATCAAGGTTCTTGCTGTGAAGATGGTGAGGAAGGATTCTAGGACTTGGTATTTAATATAAGAAAACAGAAAGCTGACGAAAGCTGACTGTAATGCATTTGCTAGAGCATTTCACTGAAAAAAATTCTCCAACTTACTGAATTTGACATCTTTCATCCAGTACCACCTTCTGGACCAGAAGTCTTGTATTTCAGCCATCTCCGGCACCCTTTGGAGTACTTGCAATACTTGCAGTTCCTGGATTTGGAATACTTACTCATGCTGTCCTAATGCAACCTCTAAAATAGAAACACATTTCTTGAATTCCTGCTGGATCCATTGCACGACTGGACAGTCCCAGAGGGTTAGCAGGTTTGGTGGTACTAGCCCATGGAGCTGTTTGCACATATACGTATATAAAGACACTGTAGATGAAATTCTGGCTTTAGATGCAAACTCAGTCACCCCAGATATGTAGATGTCAAGCATAACTACAATACATCAGTACCACCTCTACGTCTTTAATTGTGAACTTCTTGCTTAATTGCCCTGTTGTACACATTTGCCCCCTTACATTTCCCCCTGTGAATTTGTCTTTCAAACCATAATTTGAAACACTTGCTTTTGGTGTTCTAAACTAATCCCTTTCCTGCCCAATGGGACCATACGCCTTAGATTGCCTTAAGACAAATACGTCTTTATTCTTTGGAGAGTTGCTAGCAGATTGATAAATTTTTTTAGAGATATTAAAGAATGGGTGGCTGAAGATTCTAAATAAATATAAGAATTCTTGGTGAGCTGCATTGTTCTTAGGGAGCTGTATTGTATAACTACTTGACCTCAGTACTGTTTTATGTCAATCCCTTGCAAGGTTCAGTGCTGCATTCAGTATATGCCTGGAACATTTGATATTCAAGCTTAATCTACCACACTGTAAATCACATATATGTGTGATTCTTGGCAAATTAATGAACTTTTTGCTTGATTGAAAATAATTGAAGTGTCCTTGGACTTGCTAAAAGAGACTAGCCCTACTAAATTTCAGTCAGAAGTGAGCTATACCACTTATTAGTCAATATAATTTGGTAGATTTCTGTGATTAAAACTTAACAGCCTCCTGAGCAAATTCCACTATGAGGAGTGACTCTATTCCAACCCCCTTAGGGCACGTCTACGCAGGAAGGAGCAAACTGAACCATACTCCCTCTGCTAACACTCTGAAATGGCCAGATATAATCTACCATGGGTCCAAAAGCAGCATTAGTGTGGCACTGTGCCCAAGCTAATAAGTTCTGCTGACAAGACTAGGACCAGATACAGAAGTAGGCTGGTGCTGTGCCAACACTTTCCCCTCATGTCACCACTCATAGCTGTCTTCTTCCACCGGGTATTTCCTCTTCACTCCCACATTTTGGTAATCATGGGTGCCTCAGGCTGCACATGGATCAAATACTTGAGCAAGGAGGGTGGTCTAATTCCCTGGACTCTTTGGTTCATACTGTATCCAGGCTGCTCTCCAGCCGTATCCGCAAGATCAAATTTCCTGCATGTTCACACTGTCACATCACACCCTGGCAACCATGTGTGGTTGCTGTCTGTAAAGCTACACGGTCCATGTGCAGGGTGCTCAGTCATCTCTCACACTGGCCTGACTGCACCATCACACAGGCAGCCCTCCCAGATGGCAGGTCCCTCACACCGTGGAAGCGTCCCGCACCGGGCTACCTCCACAGATGGGCAATGTACACAGCCACTCCCCAAGACCGAACCTCCTGCCTGCCTAGAGTACTAACCAAGGTCCTCTGCCATCAGAGAGCAGAAGCCAGGTGGAGAAGGCACTATGTTGCCTTTTTGGCACTATATAGCACAAACACTCAGAATTCATGAATACACATATTTCAAATAGGATCTGTCTTTAGTAGGACAGAAAACATTTTCCCTTCAGAGCCTAACATCCATGATGCCTCAAGCTTTCCACCTCTGTTGCTGCCAACAGCTTGACCTTTCATTCCTGCACGCTACAGTGCCAGGCTAAAGGGAAAATAGCCAGGACCCACACGGAGCTGCCCCACTCCCGAGCCAGCTCATTGTCTGCTTGAGGCTGCTCACACCACCCGCTTCGTGCTGCCTTCCCTCTGCTGCACCTCCGGAGGCCAGCCCGCCTTCCCCAGCTTGGCGTTCACAGAGGTTCCCTGCACAAGGATCTTTTCCTGGAAAGGACTTGTCAGTGAGGCCCAACCTGGCAGTGTGCGTATCCTGATGAGAGGTCTGGCATTGTTTTCTCCAGGTGCCTGTATGAGAGAACTCCTCTATCGGGGGTTTCTGTACAGCCACAGGTACAGGTATTCCCATGACAGTGTTCCCTGAACCTTTCTGAAATATTACAGAACTGAACATATGCAGACAAGCAAACCCCAGCTGTCTAAACCCTAACTTGTTTTTCCCCTCCCAGTGCCCAACTGCACATATCCTCACTCACCCCCCGCAAAAGATGGAGTCCTGTATCTCCAGGACTTTGGGTACTTTTATGGTCATGCAAGTGCTGAGAGACTACAGGGTCTGTTGTTTGCCTATGGCCAGTGTGATTGACCTCACACACGAACATATTTAGGTTCTCAGGAGGAATAAAGTGTGAGCTCTGGTGCTGGGCTGCCCACCCCTTCTTCTTTGAGGCTCTTAAAGGTGAGATTATTCCCCATGGCACCAGAAAGTTTAGGATGGAAAATCAAGGTTTGGGATGAGGACTACTGCAGGGGCTTCTGGGGTACATATTATCACATGAGATGTCCCAAGCATCACGCCTGGAGCTGCCCTCAGTGCCTGATGTTTGAACAGGGTGGTTGGTTATTAGGACTGACCTGACAGAGCAATGTATATTGTGATTCTTACGATTTCTAATAAGAAAAAGGTCAGTCTTGGCTAATGTTAGCTTCAATAAATTTAGGTTGAGAGACTTAGACTGCAATGAACTTTTCCAAGAAATGTCTTCTAAGTGTTTGTAGCAAATCCATATAACTCTTTGAAAGGCTTTTGTGGCCACAGATAATTTCATTTTCTTATTATGGCTGCAGAATTAATTAGTTAACAGATATCCAAGGAGTTGTTTGAGAACAGTATGGAACCGCAGGGATTCAGCAAGACCATTGTCCGTACCTTAAGTGGTGAAACCACAAACTAGAGGCTTGGGGGCTGGGAGGGAACCACAAGGGATCAAAAAAGCATTTTTAAGCAGTTGACTTGCTTGTTTTGTTAGGTGGAAAAGACTTTTCCCTTAAAATGTGAAGCATCAGGGCTTTCTGAGGCCAGATAGTGACCTGGCACTATGAACCCATTATCTGGAGGCAGATTTTAAATGCATTGGATTGACATGAAGGTGAATCATTATGGTAGAGAAGAGCTCTGGATATACTTTACACAAAAACTGAGCAGACACACTCTGAACTCTATCACTTAAAGTTACAATACTCCTTTATTGGATGGCAACAATGGGATTAGCATTGCAAAAGCCACTGTAACTGTGTTGGAGTGGTATTCTGGGAAAGGAACTCAACAGTGGCAAGAAAACAGACATGAAATGGAATGGATCTGAAAGTAGCAACTTGAAAGAGCCCCTGCAGCTGGTGTAGGAAATTGGATGGGAATGGTACATTATCTCTCAGGGCAGGATGGATATTCAAGCTGCCATAGACTTGAATGAACATGGGGCATGATATTCCCTGAAGTTGATTAAAGTCCTATTGCTGATTTCAGTGGTACAAGGTTGAATCCTGGGGTCAGTTCTGTGCAGGGGAGGGTGAAGAGAAGGTGCTATGAAAAGAAAAGAAAACAAAATAAAAGCAGAAAGGAATTTTCTGACTGCCTTGATTCATGGACCTCAGCATTAACTTTGCATTACCTCTCTGCACACAAGCCATGGACTTAGACAGGCCCTTTTGGCCCTAGTCTGTTGCAAGCAAGCCTCAGTGTCTCATCATACCTGAAAGCCGAATGTGGCCCTCAGAAGGACATTCACACATGTAGCTCAGCCCCAAATAGGCCCCACAGGCTCCCTCTAGTTAGTGAAAAGCAAAAAGCTTCTCCACGGGTTACTCAAAACACCCAAAGGAAGATCCTGCTCTGACAGTCCACCTGGATGGTTTAGCTCACTCACTGCTATGGAAAGCATCTAGACACTATACAGGCACTCAAATTAGGTGCTTCAAAGAGCTTCTTTTGAGGTTTGGGGCCCATAACCTTTTGCAGAGGGTGCTCCCACATTGCTAAAAAAAGGCTGAAAATTCTTCTTACGTTGCATGGCACTTGCGCTGGTAACGACTTTTGTGGCACAACTGCTAAACACAGAAGAAGAGCAGCGTTTGGTTGGAACAAAGGTCTTCCTAGCCCAATATCTCCTCTTTAACAGCAGCCATAAACAGAGACTTGGGGAAAAGTAAGAGCACAGCAAGCATGTATGGTATTTCCCGCTAATATTCTGCCAGACTGCAGGCATTGTCAGCACAGGATATCGTAATCCAAACAGGAGTTTCTATGTGGTCTATATTTCTCTTCCATGAGCATGTGCAGCCTCTCCTGAACCTAGATTAATTAATGTTACAGAACTATAAAATCAGCACCAGGTTTGCAAAGTGAAGATGTGTGGCAGAAACTGCCTTGGCCAGGAAGCAAAGTTAAGTGGGGATGACTGTGAGCCTTCTTATTGCAGAGAGAATAGAATTCAGCTTCTTTCAGAGGGATTTTTGGAAACTCCTTATCTGTACTCAGCTTTTAAGATAGACTGTGGAAACCAGTGCTGCGCTTCCTCTGTGTGTATTATGAATAACAGTGCTACAAGAGAAAAATATTAGTGTTGCTAGCGTGGGAAAACTGTGCCGTTCTTGTAAAAACTGATTCTTTTCCATGTCTTTCCATCAGAGATGTAAAAGGGGGACAGTTGGCTAAAATAAGCAGATAAGGAAGTAGATAAAGACCCCTTGACAGCTGGGAACTAAGAGGTCTATGTTAGGACTGAGAAGCCTGTTTCACTGAAAGCTTGCCAGGGGTCTACAAATCAAAAAGTCTTGGAGACTACTGAAACAGACAAAGAGAAAAACATCAACTTCCAGATAATTAGATATGATCATATAAAAAGTACTCTATTAATCACAGATACACATAGCTATTCCAGTATTCATCACTTGACTGCACTAGCTTGATTAATGCATAGTTCCCTATGGTTTAAAATATGGGGGTGTAAGAAATCAGAACGAGTGACTCTTGTTCTAAGCAACACAGGAGCCTGAAAAAGCCCCTAGCCCCAAACTTCGTCATTCCATGGAATAAATGCTGTAGATTTTCCAAAGAACTCAAATAATAATTGCTGACTTAAAATATTCACTTGCACAACTGTATAAATAAGATAGCAGAGTTGTGCTGCAGTCACTTTGAAAGCTAAATAACTTGCCAGAGTTACTTCACAAAGCCCTGAAATATGTATCAGGAAGGTACAACATATAAAAAAAACTATACAGGTTTTTCATTAAAGCTTTTCTATCTGTAAAGTGCTAGGGGCTAAACTGCATGAAATACTCACTGAAAATCCCCTCATAGGTCTTTCCTTTGTCATAGTCAGAAGAACATTGAACCGCAACTGGTGTATTTGGCAAATAATATTAGAACCTGCGAGTGAATTCAAAATACCTACTGCTAAGAGTAAGACAATTCAACTGATCATAAATTGAAACTGCATGAGCAGGCTGGAGAGAACACTTGTCTGCTGGTACAGTAATTTTTGCATGCACACTTTTCAGCAAGGTGTCAGCTCTACAGGCGTGACACCATTATAAACCTCTTGCTGGTATAGCAGACCTTGACAACTTGCCACTATTGCTGGTCTATGGAAATAGCAGACATGCACATTATAAACAAACTTCTTTTTTTAATGAATAACACGCTGTTTCAGAGTTGTAGATATATAGGGCTGAGAAAGACCTTGGGAGGTCACCTTGTCTCCCCTCTTGCTCTGAGACAAGACAACTTATGACAGACTTGCCTGACAGATATTTGTTTTAGCTGCTTTAAAAGACCTCCAGTGAATGGGATTTCACAATTCTTCCAGAGAAGCTGCTCCAGCATTTAACCATTCCTATAATGCAATAGCTTTTTGGAACAGGCTTTTTCTTAATATACCAGTCTCAAACTGGACTGTTTACTGATTTGAGATAGTCCATCATATGATTATGCAAATTTATCCCTCTGTGTCCTGGGTTTACTCTGTCTTGAAGAATCATATTTATGCAAGTTCCAAGTTAAGGTGTTTTTCCAATTGTCAATTTGTGGAACTTCCCCTTCATTTCTGAAAGTCAGGCTGGCATCTTATACTTACATCACTCACAGAAACTGTAACCACACTAATATGTGCAATCTGACGCCATATCCAGAAACCACCATATTGGCTGGCTGGGGGTTATTGATGATGTTGCAAGTCTGAACAAAAGCTCAGCTCAGTTTTAAGATTGGATTTTTAGACTGGAGGGGAAATTCAGTATTTATAACACAGAAGTAGGGAAAATTGGACGTTATTCAGTAATCTTTGGAGCAAACACTTCTACAAAGAAGAAAAACAGCTTTGTGATTTAAGTTCTTTTGAATACTTAGTTTATCCAAATAATCTGTAAGTGTGAATTTCTGGAAATCTAACAGAAAAATGAAGTGCATCAAATCAGAAATAGGACAAAATTATCTTCAGCCACTGCATTCTCATCATTTACAGCATAGGCTGCTTCATTTGAAAACTTCCACCAAGCAGTTCATGAATACACCCTTCTCAAAGAAATCAAATGCACGGACACAAGTATGAGCTGAGCGATGCTACATGCTGTCACAGGGACCACAGCAAAAGTAGAGAGCTGTTTTCATGGCTGGAAAAGGATTCACTTCAATAAACAGTTTACACAACCATTTAACAAAGAGTAACAATTCTGCTTCTACTGGAGGCAAGCGGCTGATTAGCAGGAAATAAACAACCTTATGATAACAACCACTCCATTTCTAGATGTTAGGGAAACATCACATTGGATTTATATTTTTTAACTACATGATGAGAGAGCTTCACATTCAGTTGCTGGCTTGTTCTAGGACAAACCAGAAGTTAAAGAGAAGAACGTCTTTCAACATCCATATGATGATAGAGAGTAAGTGTAATCATCTCTCCTCCTCTCCAGAAAGATTAGCAATGTGACGGAAGGAACACTGTGTACACTGCTTTTATTCTGAGAGAGGTGATAACTCATTATAGGTGTAAAAATGTGCCTGCAGCCTACTGCATATTGAGAATGTGAACACAGAGTCAAGGAAGTGGGAACCTGGAGCAGAACTTTTAAAATGTGAGACACGGTATAGCAAATAACACAATGAACAGCACTGAGAGAGCCCAAGGCTATCGGAATAACCAGCTATTCTCCCAGTATGAACTAAACATAACGATTAGTTGAAGTAAAAATGTGCAAGCAGTACTAAACAAAACTATGCTTTTTTATTTTCTTCCTTGAAGATGGGGAAAGGGAAAAGTGCCTACTAGGTTTCTAGTTTTCTATGCAACATTTCCTTCAAATTATAATTCACCAACTTATTTTCTCTCCTTAAACAAATGATGCAAGTATCTCACACATTAAGGTTTCATGGTTTCTTACTTATTTTATTTCTTGAGCAAGTAAGCAACAGTTAGCTAATTCTTGATCAAACAGGATACCTGCGACTATATTCAAGTCCCATGCTACGATTGCTAGACTATTAAATACGATGGCTTCCATGATTTTCAGTCCTGTTACTTTTTCTAGTGGTGAATGAAATCCACCTGTGACATCATTCCTCTGGGCTTCAAAAAGAGGAAATCCAGGACAAATATTGGAAACTTTTGTAAAAATAAAAGAGATAATTTAAAGTAAAAATATTCCGTTTCTCATAGTAAAATCAGCTATTTCAACTGTATGAAAAATGTAAATAGGTGATAGGCTAGTAACACTTGGTTATCTCTAGGCAGGCCCTGTTCCAGTTGTCAGTGAATTCATGGGCAGTATTTCTGCTGGTTGACTTTGAATCACACGTTGAATACCTACCCCTTCACTGAGTCACCTCAGTGTGCACATAACGTACAGCAGAAAGCTGCAGTTGTACTCAGCACGTTTGTAAACAGTAGAGCATTGATAGCACAGTGGAAAAACATGCTGACATTTTATAAGGGTAACTTTAAAATCTCCTGCATTCTTGGCGGATTACTTGATGTTTCCTTGTTACAATTTTCTTTTACTGTTCTCCCTAAAAAGTCTGTTGAACACAGGCAAAACATTAACCAGTCCTGAACCTTCTTGTGACTAAGCTAATTCAGGATAATCTAGCAAAGAATTTCAATTCTCTAACCCAGCTCTTGCATGTGTGAAGCATTCCCCATCACTCTTAAAATCCAGCAAAACTCCTGCATTGACATAGGCACTCTGCCTGAGGAAGGAATCTTGGCCCAGACATCTTGAATCCAGCTTTGAACAATTTTCCTTTCCCCTGCTCTACATCTAATAAATACACCTGCTAACAAATATCACAACCTTTAAACAGCCAAACTTAAACAATCCTTACCCTGAGTCCTTCTTACCTTGCTCCCAACTCTGTTTGTTGATTTTTCAAGCATTTAAAAAAATGAAATTTTGTGACGTTAATATAAGATGCAAGAAAGATTGCTGCTGTTCCTCAACTGCAGAAGCAGACACAAGCTTTTCTTCATGCTGTCAGTAAAGACATTTTGATTCCAGTCTTGCAAAGCACATATGTTCTCATGTCCTCGATCCCCATGGGTCCCCCTGTTCTGGCCACCAATGGTGCACCCGCTGCCTTCCCATCTCCACCAAGCTGGAGAGGCTTTTGGTTATGTGAGAAATCAAGCTGCTCCTCCACCACCAGCCAGCCCTTCGGTGCATTGACCTCCAGCCAGATTCTCAGACGAGGAGTTGTCTCCCCAGCTAGGTACAATCCCATAGGTGTGTGCATGAAGCTAAGCCTGAAATGATGAGTAGAAAGTTAGGTGTGTCCCACTTGGAACCGCCTGTGGCTGGAGCCCTCATTTGAGATGTAGGAGACCAGGGCAGGAGTCCTTATTCTAGTCCCCACAACACAGGCTGATGTGAGTCAGGGTTTTAACACGAGTCTTCCTTTCTCGCCCAGTGCACATTTAATTAATTTACAGAGTCACAAATTTGCAAGAATAAAGGTGGTTAGTGAGGGCACCTCCCTGAGACATGGGATCAATCAGCCAGAACGGAGATTTTAACCTGAATTTCCTGTGTGATTTAAAAACTAGGAAGCTGATTGATCTCAGCAGCATCCTCCATCCCTTAACAAACTCCTCATAGACATGTCTCAGGATTGATTCTTCAGTGCCTAAATAGCCTGGGAATTAGCCATTACAAAACTGCAATTAGGTTTTGACAAGGCCATTTAAAACTAACCTCCTCTGAGAACGGAGAGCAGGTAAAAAGAGAAGAAAACAATGACGTCCCAGTGCTTCAAGCAGCTTCAGTTCTAGTTCTGAAAGCTGAATTATTTTGGAGCACAAAGGTTTTTGCTCAGACTGTTGTCCCTGAATTTCTTAGGTGTTTAAACTATCGCTGTTTCCTACTTCTTTCTCCCTAAATCATCTCCTGTATTTCAGCCCAGTGCATCTATTTCCATAGACAGTTAGGTGAGAGTTTGTTATCATAAAATGGATTTCAAAACTGAACCCCATATCCAAATATTAATAATGGGAACTTCTAAAAATTGTGACAGGAGCTTTTGTCAAGTATGAATGAGTGTCAGTTTTGTGTATTACGTAAACAACTGTACTTCACTGCTCTCTCATTGCTCTTCTGACTGCATTTTGGAATAAGATAACACTTACATCACTTCCCATGAGTATATGAACCAAGATTCAAAATGTCTTCAGCTCCCATGTAGGGAAATTTTCAAGCAAATTCTATGTTAGTCTCAATAAATCACATTCTGTTTCACTTCACTGAGGTTTCTCAAGCTTTTTCAGTCTCTAGCAACTATATTGTATTAATATGTACTAGAATGTACTACTTAAGTTTGCATCATTTTCCTTTGTTCATATTTAACTCTTTCAAATCTTTGTCTGGTAACTACTGAAGTTTTCTTTTGCCTTCATTAGCCCTGTTGGAATCGGAATGAACAGAAGTTCACTCCTAACAAATTTTGCTCTTTTATTGTAATTTCCTTTTTTTCTTTACAGAAAATATTTTCCTTATTTTACAGCCCAAAATTGGCCAGATGAGACAGTTACTTGTCTGGATGAATCTTCTCCTGCAGTCCCAGTGGGGTGCTACCCACTCACTCAGTACTATAAATGTGGAGCTGTTCTGCAATCTGTTATTAACAGTGCGCATTAGCCCTCTGAGGTGTTTGCAATACGACTGCAGAGGACTAATACAATAGAGGGAAGTCTGAGACGCAGCATGAAAGGCACGTAGAGCTACCTAACAGCATGCAGCTATCAGAGGCAGCAGTTTTGGCAGAAGAGAGCCAGGAGTTCTGCTGAGGACAGCGTACACAGGCTCAGTGGTGGTGGCGATGTGCCACAGGGCATCGTCCCAGAAGCTGCTGGAGCATCCATCCCTGTAATGTCAGGGTCTTGGCCCAGATGAAGCTCTGAATGGCTGCAGGGCTGTGTTCTCCATTCTCTGGCTGTGGCTGTGGCTGGGGTGGGAGGTGGGCTCATTGCCTGCAGGAGGTATGCGCTGGTGGAGGGCATTTCTTCTCGCCAAGAAAGGAGCTGTGGGAGGAGATCGGCAGACTGCGCAGCAGCAGAAATGATGAGAAAGAGGTTGTCCAGATCTTCTCCAATACCCTGCAGATAGAAGAGCCTGAACATCCAGCCCCACTGAAGGAGACGCAGGGAGAGTCTGAGCTTGTCTGGTTGGGAAATGGAGACTCCCACGATGACCAAGGCTGGAAGATTCTGACTTCTGGCACCACGAGGATGGGACCTCGACAGATGGAAGAAATGCGCTGACAGAGCACTGGCAGTAGGTTATGGGAGAAGACAGCTCCTCTCTGCTTAGCACTGGTGAGAAACATCTGGGTGCTATGTCCAGCACTGGGCTCCCCAGTACAAAAGAGACATGACATACTGGAGTGAGTCCAGCACAGGGCCATGAAGATGATTAAGGGAGTGGAACATCTGTCATGTGATGAGACTGAGAGGTGGGACTGTTCAACCTAGAGAAAAGAAGGCTCAGAAGAAGTCTCACCCAAATACCTGATAGGGGAGTAAAGAAGACAGACACAAGCTATTCTCAGTGGTGCCCAATGAGAGGAGTACAAACTGAAATACAGGACATTCCACTTAAATGTAAGAAAAAATATTCTACTGTGAGAGTGACTGAGCACCGGAGTAGATTGCCCAGAGAGGTTGTGGAGTCTCCATCCTTGGAGATCTGGCTGGACATGACCCTGAGAACCCCACTGTAGCTGACCCTGGTTTCAGCAGAGAGGTTGGACTAGACGATCTCCAGAGCTGCCATCCAACTTCATCTGTGTCTTAAGAAAAACTGCCTCTTGTGAAACTTTTCAGAGCTGTTGAGGATGCTGAGATATTAGCTGACTGTCCTGCTGAGCATTCACGACTGGGCAAAGCCCAGGAAAACAGAACAACAAACACACTTTAGCAGCATTTTAGAAAAGGGTCTTTAACTCATGGCACTTATTTATGACTTAACTTAAGGTACCATAGGGTTGCAAGCACGATGGAAACTGTGTAGAATATTTCTAGTTTTAAAACTTTTTTCTTTGAATAAGCTCTGCTTATGTAGCAATATAATTACTAGCTTCATTTCCAGAAGGCTGTTTGCATGCTGTGAACAACTGCCTGCAGGATCCCGAAGTGAAGAACCTCTTAAATTCTGACAGAGACATGCAAATGATACTGAGGATACAGTAGCCCTAAGAATGTGGGAATTGCAGACTTCTAGACAAAGTAGATGATAACTTTCTGAATTTTGACACATGAGAGAGGGCTGTTGGACAGAATAAGAAGTACTACGTTGGAGGACCAGCCCATCCTACAACAACGAAAAATATTTATTGTTCTCTTCAGCCTACCAGGAGATAATAGGGAGGCTAGAGTTGTTTAAGTTGTTTAGGTGATGCAAATCACAGGCCTTTTCTTTCTCATTTTTATGATGATCAGTATATTAAATGAAACATATAAAGAATTTCAAGATACATTCATATATTTGACTATCATAGTCTTCTTAATTAGTTTTCAGGTCAGTCTTTTCCTGCATAACCTTTAGAAGCAACACCTTAAGATCTTTATCCCATATCAAATTGATATCTTGAGTCTCCATAGCATCCTGAGTTATGCTCAGACACATATATAAATACAAACTGAATTTTGGCTCATGCAAAAGAGCAGAATTTTTTTTTCAACGCATCACATTTCTACTGTGATTAACTTATTATAGTTGAACCAACTTACAGAAAAAAATATTTATTAAAGAAACTTCACAATAAACAAAGACATAAAACGTTCTTCATCCTGAACAAAGTCTCTTACCATAACGCCCATAGACATCTGGCTCCATAAGGGATAGCAGAACATTTAAAGATGATCAGAAATTTTCCAGCAATACAACTTTTCATGAGAAGACACAGATTTATGGAGTGGGAAGGATTCATTTGAAACATTTTAGGTTTTACAGACTTTCATCAAATTAATTTATGCTGGTCTGTCCTCAGGTTAGGTATCTTATAAGCTGCGGCATCACTGGTATCAGGGTGCTCAATAAAACTAACAGTCTTGACAATTTCATTAGAGTTATTATCTGCTGAAATCAAACAGCACACCAACTTCACTAGACACCTATGAGGTCTGGGAAGCCACCATTTCACAGAAAATTTGGAAATTTTATGTTTCTTTTCAAATTCAGACTTTCAAATTATTAAATTTCCTACAATGTAGAAACACTCCTTTTTGGCCAGCTCTAATAACATTTGACTTTGCAATGCACTGAACAGAGGTCCTGTCCAGAAATCATTACCAGGAAACTGCATTTAGTTCTCACTGGTGCTGGGATTTTTGCCTGAGTATAGACTTCAGCATTTTCTAGCATTAAGCTAGAAAAATATAACATCACTAAATCCAAATTAATACATCTGTAGAAGAACCATATTAACAATATATCTTGCATCCACAGCATTTTGAGGAAAAAGTGTCTATGAGATACAGCTTATCAGGTAGCTCCCAGCCATGGGACCCAAAACACAAAGGCTTAATTTTTAGTTTTAGGAATTGCTACTTTGTGCCTCTGTTTTCCCACCAGTAAAACAGGATAATGAGCTCTTCCTCCTTTATAAAGCATTTTAAGATCTACTGGGGTTACGCTGATTAAGAAATAGTGATATTTGGTTTTGCTATTATTTAAAATAATGGAAATGAATAAGCCAGTGAGTTAATCTGAATTTTCCCAACCTCCCCACTTGGATTTTTTGTTTATTACATCAGGCCTCTACAGAATCATTTAATAATGTCATATATAAACAATATGTTATTATTATGATTTTAATATGGTCAATGCACAATAAATACAAGCCAAGATCCCACACTGTTAAAAAAGACACTAAACGGAAATCTGTGCTTAAGCCGCACAAAACACAGCTTGTTAAAAAACCTGGCCAACAAACATAATACCCCTGAAAATGTGGAATTGACCACCATTGGACAAAAATATGCCAAAATCTACTCTAGCCTACTCAGCAAGCACATCTTGAAGCATTTCTGCCTACAGACTCATAGGAATCATACTGCCTATCACTAACCTACAATTTGCTGAGGTATAATTCTGCTTGGAGCTGCTCTAAATTCGGCATGACCAGCATCCCTGCTGAGAGCAAGCCCAGAAGCTTCTCCCTGGTTCTTCCTCCCATTTCCCTGTGCACATCCCCCTCTTGACCCATAAATTCGCATCCTCGGGTACCTGGCGGGAGAGAAAGAACAGGGAAAGCATTTGCTCAGTCTTGTATCGATTTGGCTCACAGTTATGTGTATTAGGAAAGAGGGCACGGGGCAGTCTGACCCTCCTGAACTCAGTGTCAGTTTTCCAAGTGTAGCACAGTGTCCTTGTATGGTTTTCTCTCTCACAACTCCAGCCCTCTCTTTACTTTTCAACTGTTGCCACACACCTCTGCTCAGAGCTCTGCATGATGACTTTTATGCCTCTCTCCTCAGAGAGACCTTGAAAAATCAGAGCCCATCAGCCTATCAGAAGTTTAGCCTATTTTTACTAATATGCGTTACCTGATGGTTCTCAATTATACTTTAACAGTCCCTTATAAGGGCTCTTATCAAAAAGTCTTTTGAAAATCCAAGTACGCTGTTTCCACCGGGTCCCCTGTATTAACACTCAAAAGAGGTCTAACAAGGCAGAGAAGCACATTTTTTTCTTAGAGAAGCAGTGCCGCTTTGATCCTGGGAAGCTATACTTATCCGAGCATTGTGCTGTTCTATCCCTAATTGAACCCTCAATCAGGTTCCCTGCTATCATAATAAAGTTCACCGATCTGTAAAGCCTCAGATGGCCCCGAGCTTCATTTTGAAGATAAGCATCATGCTAATGAGTTTTAAGTTTTCAGGCCTCCTTGCTGTAAAGACTGTAATATATCCTTGTCAATGTTGCTCCTGTTTAATGCTTTGTTTGTTTTCACATCCTTGGATGAGTATCAGTCAATCCGTGTGATTTACTGCTCCTGGGTTTCTCAAGTTGTACCACAGATACCTTTCCCTTAGGAGATTCAGACTATTAAAGGCCACAATGTGATTTCAAATAAAAAGTGCCCTTTAAATAGGATTTTCCCCATGTTCCACCATAAAGATTGATGTACAAACGTACTTTAATTCCTCTGCTTATTCCTATCATAGCTGATGGAAAAGAAAAAAATCATAGGAGTGGAACTTTATTAAAAAATATTTTTTTCAATGTACCACTGTCCTAGGATATTACAAAACTCACTGTGAGATCATAGAGGAGATTTCGCTTAGCAGGACTGAAGCCAGCAACATAAAACCATCCAGGTAATTTTCAACATTTTAATCCATGAGGGAAAAAAAACCTCACAGTTTGTCTGAATCCCCTCTGCAGGTGCCTCCTCTCCTCTCAGTGTAAAGAGAGCCCAAGGCAACTCCTAATTTAGGTGTATCAATTGAATTCCTTAAAGAAATGAGAAGAAAAAAATCCTCCAGAGCCTAATTTGGAGTTCCTCGGTCAGGCTCCTGCTCTGAAGAGCATCTTTGTCTTCTCCAAGAGCCCACCACTTTCCACTCACTGTGGACCTTCCCAATGCACCCAGCTACATCAGCTCCCGAAGTACACGTTCCTGTATATTTAGGAAAACAGTGCTATGTCCCAATCTTCTTGATAGAGAGTCCCCCAAGGTTGAAGTTTTTTTGCTGGAAGACTCTTATAATGTTGTTCAACTGTCATTATTTTTAAGAACCCCTTGGTTTGAATGTAATTCTGTTCATAGTGAGGTTGCACAGTTGGAGAGGAAAATATGAGCTGAAACAGTGACACCACTTTTGAACATTAAGTGGAAGAAAGACATGCTCTTCTGTCCATAAATAAAAAATCTGTTAATTTTCCCTTTGAAACCCTCTGGGCGTCCATACTTAGGAGGGAGAACCTGGGAAAACTAGGGAATGGGAGAGAACTGACTGGAGATGGTAAACCTGGCTGGTGCTCTTTCCTGTCTTAGGGAATATCTACTCAAATTTGATCAAGGAGTATAAGACTTTGAGAAATTATAATTTTCACACAGTCAGGAAGGATTAAGTTGCTTGAATTTTGAATATAATTGCCAAGAAGCTTTAGATGCAGTCAATCTTCAACCTAAGGATACAGATTGCTGAGCACAGTTACTGAGTGTACAGGCTGGACATATTCTGGGCATGGATCAACGTTGTGCAATGGCAGAAACTGTTATTTGTCATGTCAATACCTCCCAACATCTGCAAATGAAGTGCACTGAATACAAGAGGATGGAGTCCTAGCTACAGCAGCAGACTGTTGCCCTGAGAAACCGGATCAGCAGCTGACCCAGCCACAGTGCTCCTGTCACTCACTAAGCAAACTGCGCAGACCAGACCTTTAAGAGCCACTAATGGTGTATTCTTCATTTTCTGGCTGGCTGAGCTTGCAGCACCGAGGCACTGATTTGTGTACATGCCACGTCAGCTGAAATCAGCAATAACTCTGATCAGACCACATTAATTAGAGATGCTCAAAATGTTTTGGCATGATGACACTTTATCCAAGTCAAAATATTGCACAGGTGGCTTTAATGATCTTTATTTTGAGGAAAAATAGAACCTGTTGGTAAGGGCACAAGCACAGCACAATAGCAGGAGGGTCAAGTCCCCACTCTGCCAGATTCGAGGTAATCATACATGCATGAAAAGCTTTGCTTTAAAGCAGGCAGTTGGGCAGGGACATCAGCCTGAGGCTACGACTGCACTGGCAAGGCATGCAGCATGATGGGGATGAATCTGTAGAGCAGAACAGCTAGTGCTGAGGGACCAAAGCAGGTGTTTCCAGGGTTAGCGCTAGTCTGGTTTGCTGGAGTGAATATCTATCAGCAGGTTGGAAAGGATTGGGTGTCCTCCAAAGCACATGCTTTAGCTAAGTTTCACCCAAAAGGAATTCATTCAAGGAGGATGATAACAAGTCACTTCAACTTACCTCTGACCAAAATTGAAACATTAATGTGTGTGTACCCAGAGCCTCTGACATACCAGGCTTGCAGTCTGACCGAGAAATATTTTTACTGCTCCAATTTTGCAGTAAAACTCAAAGAGTTTTCAACTCAGTGTAGATCAGAAATGAATTAAAAATGTCAAAAGGCTCTCTGCGGCAGAGCTGTTGGCATGTGAGTAGCTCTACTCAGTAAAACATGCTGTTGCACACCATGAAGAAAAAACATTGTTCTGTCTCTCAGGCTGGCATGGAGAGTCATTGATTTGTTTGACGTTAAACTCTCTGACTTGATTCCCCATTTGAAAATGAGAAATATAGTATCTCCTAACCTCACAGAAGTGTGGCAAAAACTAATGAACTTTTACAAAGTATTCACATATTATAGAGCTGAGGGGAAAAAAAGAAAGTTTGACAAAAATATCATAATAATATTCTGTAGTGAATAAGATCACTTACTGCATAATGAAGGAAAGACAAAGTATTGTACATTTGCCTATTAAGTAAGCATCATTTCTTCTGCATGGAGATAAAGACTAGGGCCTACAGAAAACCAGTACATGACAATAGGCTTTAGAATGGTATCATCTGTATATACTACATAATTTCATAGGAAATATTATATAATAAGTTATATGCACAAGGAGACCACAAATAAGATAACTTTATCGTATTTGTGAAATACTTAGATTTGCAACCTTAAAGAAGGTAATGTAGCTTTTATAGTGTGAGATATCTATCTCTCTCTCTGTCTGTCTAAATACCTCTCTACTAATACAACACACCAGTGGAGTGATATCTCTCCTGAGATATGTTTGCTCACCTGTGAATTAATAAGAGGTTTAATTTTGAGAGAGTAGAAAACATTAATCCCTCCATGTGTAAATACATTGTTTACTTTATGCATCCCTTTTTTTTCAGTTGGATTTTTGCGGGGATGAGAAGATGACTCTGTCTCTGTATGTGCATGGACTTTTAGGGCTCAGTACCATAGCATTGCTCTAACTCCAGGAAAGCTGTCATCCTTCGCTGCTATGACCAGCAGCAGCACTGCGGGTCATGTTCACAGAAACAATCTGCCGATACCCAGAGCTAATTCCTCAGCAGGATCTCAGTGAGAAAATAGGAAACTCAGACTGGTCTCTGGTCTCTCAAATTAAATTCTGGAAATACAATACAGCCTTATTCAGATTGATTTTTTTCTCGGGCTAGGTTTCTATAGAGGCCATTAAACTAGCAAAACTGCCATTCCGTGCGGCTCCATGCGAGCCCCAGGACACGCATCAGAAAATGCAGAACCTGACTGCAGCTTCCAAAGACTTTTGTGGCTATCTCCAGCCTCAGACTCCCCCGCACCAAGCCCTAACACGCTGGGATGTGCTGGTTCAGAAGGAAGGTTGGTTCTGTGGAAATTACAGTTATGGAGGTTTGTTCAAATCCAGAAAATTAAATCTTGGAGAAGCGAGCTTTGCCTGGGTACTTTGGGAGGCTCAACCAGGGAAGAGCTGCTTAAGTTAGCAAACAAAGACAACATAAGAACAAGACAATGAACATACTTAAGTGTGAAATTAGAAGACTGTAATCCTAACAGGAGTGAGCTTAAGGAATCACGGAGGCTAAATACCCAACTGGTTTTAAAATAGATCCTAATAACTTTTTGAAAGGCATCAGGTGGCAGGGGTGCCCTCAGAGCAGAGGAGCAGATCAAACGGGCCATCCCACCTGTGTTTCCATTCCCAGTTTTGCTCTCACACCGTGGCTCACTTTCACAGCCCGTGAATGGGAGGTAGCGCTCCCTCCAGTCCCTCAAGGGTTTTGCTCACAGAGGTTGTTATGTGCTTTGACAGTCTCTCAGAGGGAAGAGTACTCTAAAACTATCAAATGCTGCCAAAAATACAGTATGTATTTCTTTTCACAAACTCTCAGCTTAATCCAAGCCTCAAGTAATAGCTATTCAAGTGTCCTCTAAATGTGAATGGGATTGAGGATTTCATTTTTATCACTACAGAGCACTAGGCATTTTATTAAACAATGGCCAAGCTGTCTGCAATGCAAAACTTTCCCCAGTAGAAGTACAACACAAAGTACAAACTCCTGGGTCTGCCTTTAACATTATGAGAATCTAAGTAAAACATGGAGAATCTATTAAAGGAACTAAAATATTTGTGCCCCACACACTGTGTCTGAAAAAAAGCTTGCTTTTCCCTGAAATGCTGTTGTTTCTGGAATGCAAGGCTGGAGAAAAGAGCATGGATACACAGTAGCGAAGACAAGGCTATCTCAAACTGGGTAGATACCTTGTGATTACCCAAGTTTTAGACAAATCAGGCCTAAAGTCTGGATCAGTTTAAAAATATGTAAGGATCTTTTTTTGATCAAATATGGCAAAGATCTTGATTCTATTTCTTACTTGAAGAATTGGCTAGCAGCCCTCAAACCTCACAATGATGCATTGATTTAGTGCTTAGTGTTGATGAAAAAATATGAGATGCAATAGATAGATAAACAATTCTGTCCCCTGTCATTAGCATTGGTATCTTGAGAATAAGGACAAATACTACAAATGCTGCAGAAGCAGGCAGAAATAGTGACAGCAGCTTCTACCTAGACTGTAACGCTAATAACAGCAGTGAAGTTGTGGTCGCCCAGACTGCTGTGTGTGCTAGACAGGCCCATGGGGATATTGGGTACATTTGTCTTTACTGTAGTCACACATCTTGTTGCAATACTTTTGGGAGTCTCCCAGCCAAGTACTGGGGTCATTTGCTTAAAATGTGAAATCTGCTGCTTGAAGTACAAATGGCACCTTAAAAAGAGAAGGCCAAGTAAACGATTGGTCAGCATTCCTGGAAAAGTACAGACAAACCCAGAAAAGTTTACCAGCATGGTTATGAAGACGATGTACAGGAGGTCCCACTGACTTCAGTCCCACTGACTGCATGAAACTGCCCAAGAACCACCTGTATTGGAGCTGGCCTGTCTCTTTGAAATGACTAACTCAGCTTTTGCTACAACATAAAACTCAACTCCAGAATTTCCTGGGACAAATTACGCTGCTTTTTACACAGCTAAGCAGCACTTGATAGTTCACTACAAGATTTCCATTGAGACACCACCGAGGCTGTGATCTACAATCAATATTATTGACTGTTGCCTGGTTTCTGGCCATTGGCCAGGGTCCGTGGAAGGAAGGAAGACCTGGTGGGCAAAAGCTGTCATAAAAAGCCTATCATTTGTAAGTATTGTCAAAAGCAAATGGTCTGAAAGCAACAAAGGTATTCCTATGCTTGTTTTCTTGTCACCCTGTTGCAGATAAACTGAAGCCCAGGTGACTCACGGCTATCACAAATGTCTGGAGGCATATGTGATGGCTGTGGGGCTCCTGCAGTCTGGGGCACTCGTTTCAGGGCCTGAGGCAGGAGTATGTGTCAGTGCCAAATCAAAGTTGGCCAGACATTGCCTTAGGCAGTGGTTCCTGCTTTGGACCAGGGAATAACACCAGGATCTTCCACTTTCATGAGTGTTCCACATTCCCATACAACTGTGGGGCTGGGTCTCAGTCTGGCTTGTTAGACATGCATTGTATGTGCTCCCGCTAGGTATGGGAGAAAAAGGTTCAAGCCTCCCCCCTTGGTTTATGTATTTAATACTAAACAAAATCTCAAGAAAGGCTGTATTTTATCCCTGCAGCTGCCTCAAGGTTAGGACATGCCTGCCATATGGCCGACTGAAGAGCCATCCAAGAATTTTGAGTACCATCTAATTGCTTTTAATCAGCAACCAAAAGCCAACATCAAAAGGCCTTCCTCTGAAACAGAAAACTCTGAAATCTCAAATAATTTCCTACCCAGACCAAGGCATAAGGCTGCATAGCTAGAAATTGGACTTTTTTCTAGATTGAGTTACTGTGGCACCATGCAAGCCTAAGCAGTTGGGTTTTCTGTCAAGGTGACTGTGCAGAGGGAGCCTGACAAAACTGCAACAGTATTCACAGGCACAGAAGTTAGCGATGTGTCAGCCATTAATACTGCTTAAACCTCAGATTTACGGAAGGATTTTCTTCTCTGTGCTTCAGTGCCAAAATTCACTGAATTCATCTTGTCATTATGAAGTAATGAAGTTCCTTTCATGAAGAAAATTAACTCTATCCCAGCCAAAACCAGCACAGTAACTGATTACAACAGGAGTTGCTGACAGCTCTGTCAGACAGATAAGGGCACTTGAAACTTTTCTGCACTATTTCTAAGGTCAAAAAGACCTTAAAATGTGTACTGCCCACCTTACATAGAGGATGAGATTTTTATTTTTGAAAGGACTGCAGACTGCTGATCACCTCCCAGGGGATAGTCACAAAGCCTCATAAGGGATGCAGCTGCTTGTGAAGTTTCAGGGTTGGCATTAACTGCTAACAGAAGACATCCCAAACTCCAGATACTGCCAGCTGCCAGAAGCCTTTCACTTCACCTTTAAAAAAAACAGCCGCAGTGTCATTTTGCAGAAAGCCATGAGCAAACTTGTTCAGACCCAGTTTGGCATCATGTCTGTGTGGCTGTAAAGCACAGATCATCTGCAGCAGCAATTAAAGTTGGAGGAGGAGGAAGAGGTCAGTGGACCAGTCAATAATCAGTGCACCTTTCCCTACAGCTGGCACACAACCCTTCTGCAGCTTGTTGCTTAATTAAGGTTTGGAGTTTTCTGTAGTACACTTCTGCCATCTAGAGGCTTTCCTGCCCTTCTGAAAATCTCCTTTACCAGGAGCGATTTTTTCCCTTCTATATCCCAAACATCCTTAATCAGGTATCAAACCTCTGATTAAAGGATGACAAGGCTAAGACTGATATCACATATGACCAAACTAGAATTAAGAATAGGTGGGAAATGGGAAAGAGGTGTCTTGTGGATCATAGCTTTGGTGGGCTGCAGATTTTATCAGACAATTATATTTCATAATAATCTCTCTGAAATAAAACATTTTGAGGCAAGGGGATAATACAGGAGGCCTGAATCAATACCTAAGATAAACCATTCTAAAAACTCCAGTGCAAGACACTGATATTTCTTAACGTTCTCTGAGACTGGAGAAGAACAATCTTTATGTTTATTGCCCACAAAATAATTTGACTTATAATGAAGGTTGATGCTGTGATTAATACAAACTGCATTGTTGGAACACTGCAGTTAGACATCCTTAAGCACATAAAAGTAAAAGATTTCCATAACAAATCCCTCCACTCACCCCGTCACACAGCAATCCACCCCGCGTGGTTAACTGACCCCCAAGACCTAGAACCTTAGACCACCTTTCAACATCCCCAGCTCTTGATGCGAGTCTCAGATATTTCACAAGAGGGAAGACAGTCCCATTAGCTTAGCTACTTACTGCCCTGTAAGCTTTAAGCACCCTTACTATGCTCAGCTTTTGTTTTTAAAAGCCAGAGTCTCTTCTTCCTCTCTCAGTAAGGAACTAACCACAGCTCTGTCAGGAGACAGAGTACACAGGAGAAAACAGACTGGGAGAGGTGAGCATGGCAGTGTGAAAGCCCCGAGGTGGGATGCAAATCAGGATTTAGGATATATGTTTGCACTGCAATGTAAAGGCTGCCTCAAGGTTGCCTTTAACACCAGACTCTCCACTGCTTTAATGGCAAACAGGAAAGCTTAGCTCTCAGCTAAGGGCTGTCCTGTATGGTGTTTGTGTGCCAAGTACATCTGGCGGGATGTTTTCAAGCATACTCAGAGAGCTCGTGTTCAGGCTATGCATGAGATAGCTGCATGGTCTGAAGGCAAGTGGACCATGAGCCAATATGCTCATAGTTGCTCTTGTACATCCATCAAATCCATTCATCCATCAAATGCAATGCATTTGAGTACCTTCACTCAAACGTCAGCCGCCTCAGACTAAAATACAATCCCCAAAGTTCATGTTCAACAGCTGCCACCCACTTAAAGCCTGAAAGTTCACCAAGAAGGTCCGGACCTGCCTGCAGCTCTGTATCTGCAAACCTCCAGCTCCTGCTGAAGCCCTGCTTGAACCTCAAAGCTGTTGTGGAGCAGGGTCCAAGTCCCCTCAGCACCCACAGCCGACAGCTGTGTTCGGCAAATACCTAACGCACAACAGGATCAGCCTGCAAACAACGTATGGTTGCAGATCTGTTTTCTCAATAGAATGGGTGGAGGACATTGATTGAATTTTTAACGTGGTGTTGGTTTAATGTAAACTGCATGCCGAGGAGAAGGCTCAGGAAGCTATGTCAGCCCATTGCACATCTTCCCAGGAGCACGCTCTGAGCACTGAAAGACAAAATCCCTCAGCACCTGCACTTTGAAAGTGAGCTCTGTTCTGCTTTTGAAAGAAGAGAAGCCCATGTTCACTGTTGGGAGGGAATTCTGGGACCTGGACACCAGCGTGCCTCCTCGCAGGCATGGCTCCGAAGGGGCAGATTTCAGGAACATCCCTGTGTTACTGGTTCCTGCTGGCTTGTTCTGCTGTCCTCCCTGCTCTGCATATGTCCCATTCAATAAATTTTCAATAACTGTACAGGATTTATATACCTTAATACCGAACGTTGGCTTCAACTCTGAAGGCTAGGCATGTCCCAAATAATCACCTCCCATCCAGGACCTGTGATCCAGGTGAAGTCTCTGGTGGCCTGAAGGAGGACTCTGAGCCTTTTAGCTATTTCTGCTGCCCAAGAAACCAGATATAGTCATCAGGCATAAGCAGTGCCCTAATGCTGGAAGGAGCTCAGAGAAAAACATGGGAAAGAGAAGAGGAGCATGGGGGTGGCAGAGTCTGAATTGCCAATGCGCTCCCACGGCTCTGCGAGACCTGCTATCGTTGAACGTCAGCCCCAAGCCAGCTCATGTCGGGGAGGAAACACAAGTGCCAGAGAAAGACTTTGCTGGTTTTCGTGTGAAACAAGGCCAGGAAAGGTTTACCAGCACAAAGTGCATCCATTTCAGCAGCCACAAGGAACAGAGTACCTGAGATTTCCCTCTTTTGAAGACACCAGGGACTCCTTGGTAAGTGGTTAAACTCATCTACTTCATCAGCCTTTAAAGAACTCACTGTGGTACAGGGCTACATCCCGGTGCTCAGGGCCTGACCCCACCAAGCGCTTTGAAGTTTTAGGAAAAATTGACTTGCACCTCACTCTGAAGGGTGAAGAAGCACTTCAGCTCTTCTGCCAAGCAGGAATCCCACTTCTGATGTCCCAGGAATAAAGGCCATAAACAAGCAGTAGAAACGTCCTGCAGAGAAACCTTTTTGTTCAGTGCTCACAGAGTAGCTAACGCAGTGGGACAGCAGCAACACAAATCATCATTATTATCATCCTGAAAGACAGAGGGAAAAATACCTAAAGAAACAAAATTGAAAAGGGAAGTACATGTCCCAGGTCAGCGTTTAAACTAGAGGCTGCGCTCAAATGTGTTGTGATTTAACTGAGGGAAGTTTTTATCCTCTGTGTGTTACAAAATACACAGCAAGATGTGACTAAGCAGATATAACCCAAATACAAACTTCTCCAGGGAAGCAGGAGAAAGGCATTGTACTAGAAACAGCAGCAGAAGACACTGAATTGGATTTCAAGACCTATATTCTGGTTTTTAAGTATTAATGTATTGAATTATACTATTGTCATTAGTATTGATATTGATTGTGCCACCTGGATACTCACAAGTCTATGGGGCTGGATGGGATCCACCCGAGAGTGATGAGGGAGCTGGCGGAGGAGCTTGCCAAGCCACTCTCCATCACTTATCAGC
>WAAD01034098.1:426000-456377 GCA_013389945.1 Fregata magnificens | reverse complement strand
GTGCCCCTGTACTCGGCACTGGTGAGGCCGCACCTCGAACACTGTGTTCACTTTTGGGCCCCTCAGTACAAGAAAGACATTGAGGTGCTGGAGCGTGTCCAGAGAAGGGCAACGAAGCTGGTGAAGGGTCTAGAGCACAAGTCTTATGAGGAGCACCTGAGGGACCTGGGGTTGTTTAGTATGGAGAAGAGGAGGCTGAGGGGAGACCTGATCGCTTTCTACAACTACCTGAAAGGAGGCTGTAGTGAGGTGGGTGTTAGACTCTTCTCCCAAGAAACTAGTGATAGGACGAGAGGGAATGGCCTCAAGTTGCGTCAGGGGAGGTTTAGACTGGACATCAGGAAGAATTTCTTTACCAAAAGAGTTGTTAGGCATTGGAACAGGCTGCCCAGAGAGGTGGTGGAGTCGTCAGCCCTGGAGGCATTCAAAAAAGGTGTAGACGTGGCACTCCAGGGCCTAGATTAGGAGGCATGGTGGTGTTAGTTGATGGTTGGACTTGATGATCTTAGAGGTCTTTTACAACCTTATTGATTCTATGATTCTATGATTTGAATTGACTACTTTCTAGAAAGTGATTCAAATCAGTAGTAGTGACAATGACATAATTCAATATGGTAATATTTAAAATACTAAATATTAAGAAATACTGAAATCTATTGACTCCGTTGGGTGACATATATAAAAATCTGTGCATGTCATCTGTGCAAACGGCACCGACAAAACCCTGCTGGAAGGTTCTTCCTTGTCCAACTTCAGTCCAGCTTTAATTTCATTCCCAATCCAGTTGAAACTTCATGTTCCTAGTCAGTCCCTTGGGATGGGTCGCTCTTCCCTGTGTCTTCCACTAATTTCCTCCATACAGGCGTGACCATGCATGGCCATTTCTCATTGACTAGGTTTGAAAATTCAAGGGAGGTTGGTCTCTGGGGTAAAGCACTGCCAGCACAGGAGTTAGAACAAAGCTCATGTGAACTAGAGTGGCATAAAGAAAGGTGAGCTGTGTGTGGTACTGCTGCTTGTTTTTCGCATTCCTCATCTCAGACCCAGTTCTTCCTCTGTTTGAAATTGGAGGACCAGGGAGCCATCATGTGAAAAAGATCAAGAGCATCATGCTCCAGTGCCATTGGTTGATCCAAATTCAACAGCCAAGGCAGATATGATGATTTAAATGAACCCTGTGCTTAGGAACAAATTACACCAGAAAATATATTACAGGCCCTGTTCTTACATTTGATGAACTGTATGTCTATTGATTTAAAAATATATTTTTCTTTCTCATTATCACTTAAATGTATGGGATAGTGGCTGATTCATGAAGCAGTTTCTTTTAAGTCTGATGATAAATACTTTTATTTAATGAATAAGGTCCAGGTTCAATAAAAGACCCATCTGGCTTCATATAATAAATTGATTTTATGGGGCTGCTGTGAAGCGGAAGCCAGAGAGTTTTTATTGAATCTAGGCCCAAACACAATATATCACAACTCTCATTTTCAGCTTATTTCATCTATTAATAAAACTCCATTTAATATCCCTGGATATTTTTCAAAAGGTTTGTCCTTTATCCTCTTTGCCATAATTAGCACAGAGGGTAATTAGTTTTTACATAGGCGTTCTCCTTCATCTAGATACAAGTCATCTAAATTATTTTCATTTGCTTATGGAAATGAGAACACCACGTTTTTATTCTCCTTCAATTGCTCCCTGGCGATTACCTTAATTGGAATTACTATTTCTATATCGCGGTTGCGGAGTTTAACTCTTCAGGAACTGTCGCGGTGGACAACGAGCCTGGAGCCTTCGGTGGATGGCAAATGAACTGGCTCTGCATGGACCTAAAGCCTTCAGGTGCATGTCAAGTACTTATGACAAGATTTTGAGGGCCATGGGACCCCTGTGACTCTGCCTGGACACCCACGAGCGGCTGGGGGTGTCTCTGGGGAGGGACCGCAGCTCTGCACCCCTGCACACTGCCTCGGGGGAGGCAGCCAGGGGTAACTTCCACGCCCTGATGCCCAGACTGGTGTCCCACCACGGGCTCATCCTCCTGGCTCCGCAACGGGAAGCCACAAGCCCTGAGCGACAGCGATTGCTCTGCCTGCCTCAAATCCATTACCATAGTAACTGAAATCCTTTGGATGCCCCAGCTCGCAGCACTGCATCTGTAAACACAAGCAGGAGCAGAAGATGAGGTGAAGCAGTAATGCTTCACCTAGCAAAGGCTCACCTCCACCACAGGGCTTACTTGTTCATTCAAGTGACTTTCGAGGGAGGTGTCCGTGTTGCTGCTGAAATGCTCTCTTTTTGTTTGTTTGCTCAGGAGGCTTGTTGTAAAAAAGAAAAAATATATACATATATACCTGCAATTACTAGATTTTTATATAGTTTTACATGCAATATAGTGTTACAGAGAAATCTCTTTTTGCATCTGATAAATATATATTTTCTAAAATGTCTTTTATTTGGGACAATATTTGCATTAAAATATAAAGTAATATAAATTAACATTAAATTAATATTAAATTATAAATTGCAATAAAAAATAATTCTATTTATATATATTATTAGTAAAAAGAATATTTAAATTTTTATTCCAGTTTCTGAATCAAATGGGATAAAAGGCATTCAGACCCCAAATTTATTCCTCTCTCTTTTTTTAATATGAAATTACAATTTCTGTTTCATCAAGAATAATGTAAAGAATTTTCAGATTTCACAAATGTTTTTCTTTCCTTGTGACTATTTTTAATCCATTACTAATATTTCAGGGATGCTAACTCTTCAGACTGTTGTCAGTATAGTTTTGCTGTTGCCTTGGCTTAATCTTCACAGCATTCTGCAAACTGTCCCTGCAAACAGGGAAGATGAAATGGAAAATATTAAATAATTTAGAAATTAATTGTTCTGACTTCAGCTGGGACAGAGTTAATTTTCTTCCTAGTAGCTAGTATGGGGCTAGGTTTTGTTTTTGTGTTAAAAACAGTGTTGATAATGCAGAGATGTTTTAGTTGTTGCTAAGTAGTGCTTACACTAGTCAAGGACTTTTTCAGCTTCCCATGCTCTGCCAGGTGCACAAGAAGCTTGAAGGGGAGGGGACACAGCTGAAACAGTATTATTTTTCACTTTTTTAAAGAATAATTTGTTCTAAACAACAAGTGGGATACATGTAATTTGCAATTTCAGAATAAATATTGTTTAATCTTAAATGTTTCCAGGAGTGCTTACTCTCACTCTTAGTGTGGAGCACATTGCCTAAGACTTATCCCAATCACATTTTGTTGCTTTTTTAATTCTTGGACTCACATGTGACCTGTTACGGCTTTTAAAAGACCTGAGAGCTTATTCAAAGTATTTTGATTAATTACAAAGCAGCAAGTAACTTTCTGTTCCAGCTGAATAATGCAGACAATAAAATGTTACTTACTATGACTACATTTAATATCTATTTGACATCTTTATGTCATAGACTCAGTGGCATCTTTTCTTTCTATTAAGGTCATTAGAAACATGCAGCTTGACCGTTCTCACATCAGGAAAAACACTTTCAAAGTTAATGTAGTAAAACTGAGAGTGCAAGAAAAAAAAAGACCCATAAAAATGAAGCACAAAATTAAAAACCTGGGCAAGCACATTTATTCAGAAATCAGCTCTGCATGTGTACCCAAGGACATATCTAAGAAAGGAAAAGCCTTTCCAGCTGATGGCTGCTATTACACCTGCAGTATGGGACAAAACTAGCTGTGATGCATCTGCAACTGTACTTACATGTCCAACAAACAGAAAGCAAGTTACAAATGATTGAATCCAATCAACTTTGTTGCTGATGAAGCAGAAAAGCCCCAGATTTCAAATACTCAGATTTCAGATGTAACACTGAGGGTGGAAAAACCCTTGTAAGCAGGTGCAAACTCAATAAGGAAACCCACAGAGATACAAAAATGTGGGATATGGCATAACAGCTCAGAGTCACCCCTCAGAGCCAAACTTCACTTTGCAGACTTGTCTGCTTATCATTTAAAACAAACAAAACCAAGCAATCCTCCCAAACCTACCCTGGGTATCAAATATTTAAGCTGTGTAATCACCAGAATATCCTCCTCTGGATTCCTGCATGTTGCTCCAGGGATCATTTAAAAGCACAACCTCTTCCTTCCAGTCCTGAAGGTTTCATCCTCTCAGCCTCAGGGGTTGCCAGCTGCCAAAAGCACAAAGCCGAATACTGAATGAGATACCAAGGGCAAGAAGGCGGCAAGAGGGGGACGAAGGTGAAAGAAACCTGATTGCTGCAATTATTCATACAAGTAAAGTGCTTTAATGTTCATCTTCAGAACTAGAATAACTAGTGACATTGCTGACGATGGCATGGTCAGCATCAGTAAGAACCGAGGAAGGAAGGTTCTCAGCCACAGGGCTGAGGGTGCTTCATTCCCTGTATCCTTGGGTAGGAATGGGTGCACTTGGAGTGATGGTGTGTAAGGAAGAGTTCGACTGAAAACAGCCCCTGCCCTGTGATGAGACCTTTTTTTTTCATCCCACCTCTGATTTTGCCACAGGCATTAAAATGGAGAAGCAGAGACCTGAGGCTACTGGGAAAGAGAAGCCAGTTGATAATTAAGCAGGCAGTGTCCTTTGTACTACAGTCCTTGGGCAAGGCAACTTTGCACGAGACACGGCTTTGGTAATGAGATACTACAGAAAATACTTTAAAAGTGAGAGATGACTAAGGGTCAGCAGCTAGGATAGGGTTTACAATGCAAAGGAGGGATTAATTTTGGAGATACACTGTGGGCTTGGCATTTTAGGATGAGGTTAATCTGGGGAAGCGGAAAGTCTTGGAGGCTGGAGAAAGAAGTGGATCTGAGATGGCATCATTAGTGTCAGGGGATTTCCAGAGATGAGGAGTTCACATAGGGGTGCTTGTTGGAGGGAGTTTGAAGTAGTTATCCTTTGGCAGGCAGTTGGGCTGGATATCCCTGAGAGTTCCTATCTGAGATGTCCCAGCCATTTGCATATCAAATTTAAAAATTGTTGTCTAATAGTTCTTGTCATAGAAATAATATCATAAAAGCACAGGTAAGAGTTCTCACTGCCTAATTGTAGGTGTCAATGGCAACTGGAGGACTAGTTTCCAGTGCTCTCATGTAGCTAATGGAGATGGGCTTCTCCTGAGGGACTCAGCAGAAACCTACCGCAGATGCTCTGATTTGCCTCTTCAAGTGCCGCTCTCACTACAGAGGGAAGCTGGATGAGTAGCACAGAGTAGCTACCTATCGCTTAGATAGCTAATATAGGTAAGACAAAGCAGACTTAAGCAAATACCTCAAGAAGAATTGAGTGTTAAGAACTTCCCATATTATATTAATGCCTTCTTTGCCTCTGTCTTCAACACTGATGATGGGCCCTGGGACCCCTGGAGCCCTGTGTTGGAAGACCGTGACTGGGGGGATGATAAACTGTCAGCCGACTCTGAACTTGTTCAAGACTTGCTGCTCTATCTGGACGCACACAAATCTATGGGGCTCAATGGGATTCATCCCAGGGTACTGAAAGGGCTGGCTGATGTCATCACGGGACCTCTCTCCATTATTTTTCAATGGTCTTGGGAGTCGGGAGAGGTCCCAGTCAACTGGAAGCTGGCAAATGTTGTCCCAATTTTCAAGAAGGGTAAAAAGGAAGACCCTGTTAATTACAGGCCTGTCAGTCTGACTTCAGTGCCTGGTAAAATTATGGAGAAGGTTATTCTGGGAGTTAATGAAAAATACTTGAGAGACAACAGTCATTGGTCACAGCCAGCATGGGTTCACAAGGGGAAAGTTCTGCTTAACTAATTTAATTTCTTTTTATGACAAGGTCACCCATCTAGTTGACCAAGGGAAGCCAGCAGATGTGATGTTTTTGGATTTTAGCAAAGCTTTTGATACTGTTTCTCCCAGTGTCCTTCTGGATAAACTGTCCATCACACAGCTAGACATGTCCATAATACATTGAATGAGCAATTGCCTGATGGGTTGGGCTCAAAGGGCTATAGTAAATGGGGTTACATCAGGCTGGCAGCTAGTCACCAGTGGCGTTCCCCAGGGCTCAATTTTAGGGCCAGTGCTCTTTTATGTTTTTATAAATGATCTGAGTGCAGTAATGGAATGTACATTAAGTAAGTTTGCCAATGATACTAAACTAGGAGGAGCTGTGAACTCCCTTGAGGGTAGAGAGGCCTTACAGAGACATCTGGATAGACTAGAGAGCTGGGCAATCACCAACCATATGAAATTTAACAAGAGCAAGTGCCAGATTCTCCACCTGGGATGGGGTAATCCTGGTTATACATACAAACCGGGGGACGAGAGGCTGGAGAGCAGCCCTGTAGAAAGAGATCTGGGGGGTTGGGTTGATAGCAAGTTGAATATGAGTCAACGGTGTGCCCTGGCAGCCAAAAGGGCCAACTGTGTCCTGGGGTGTATCAAGCACAGCATAGCCAGCTAGTTGAGGGAGGTGATTGTCCCACTCTACACTGCACTGGTGTGGCCCCACCTCGAGTACTCTGTGCAGTTTTGGGCACCTCAATATAAGAAGGACATATTATTAGAGTGTGTCCAGAGGAGGGCAACCAAGATTGTGAAAGGCCTCAAGTGCAAGACTTACAAGGAGCAGCTGAGGTCACGTGGTTTGTTCAGCTTGGAGAAGAGAAGGCTGAGGGGTGCCCTCATCGCAGTCTACAACTTCCTCAAGGCGGGCAGACGAGGGGGAGGTGCTGATCTCCTCTCTCTGGTGACCAGCGATAGGACATGAGGAAATGGAATGAAGCTGTGTCAGGGGAAGTTCAGATTGGACATTAGGAAAAGGTTCTCCACTGAGAAGGTGGTTGGTCACTGGAACAGGGTCCCCAGGGAAGTGGTCATGGCCCTGAGCCTGTCAGAGTTCAAGGAGCATCTTAGTCATATAGTTTAGTTTTAGGTAGTCCTGCAAGGAGCAGGGAGTTGGACTTGATGATCCTTATGGGTCCCTTCCAACTTGAGATATTCTATGATTCTATATGGGTGGAAGAGCTAGAGAGACCGGCTTGCTACCTACTGCACCTGCCTCAAGCCAGACAATCTGGATAATTGGTACTGTTCCAGGTGACAGCAATGGATCATCCTTTGCCAAATGTGTCATGTCGTAAACTCATGGGTTACTTCATAACTTTATCTTCAGACAATTTACTTTCTGATACATCTAAAATGTCACAAGTTATTTCAATCCATGACAAAATCCATCTTACCCAAAGCCAATCAAACATCCACTAGTTCCATTTATCTTCATGGAACCCCTGTCACACACGTGCATCTCTGCACACTTCGTAACAAAAATCACTTTCTATGGCAGTATCTACTAATGAATCTTCTTTAATTGCTGACAGCAGGATGAGCAACATCAGTTTCTTCTATGAAGCCATGTCCAGCTGTTGCTCATCGTTCATAGCTGCTAAAGTAAACGGCAAGCACAGCAGCCACAGTGTGATGGCACATCAAGTTTAAGCTGATGTTCCAGGTAATTTTCCTGTTGCAGCTATTTTGGTATTTTCTTGCTCATGACTAAAAGCTTGTTGTTCCCTAGATTTTTGTATGCTAACCTTACCGTGTCAGGGATGCTCTAGATGTTCAGTCAGTGCTAAGGCAAGGGGTACTGTGCAGTTTCTAGGGGATATATGCACATACATGAATAGCTGGATATGAAACCTTTAAGGCTCACTTCCCACCCCANTATATATATATATATATATATATATATATATACACATAGCAAAAATGCAATGCTGCTGTGCAGGATGAGCCTGTTTTAAAAAAAAAAAATAAAAAAAGAGGCATACTTGGGTAAATCTAATATAAAATTCATATATTGTAATGCATGAACAGATTTGACTTACTACATAATACCATAGTAATGTCCATGGCCTTTTAAAGATGATCTTGTTCCTTCTCCCCTCCTTTGCTAGTTCAATTATTTATCTCTCTGACCCAGCATTTTAATTTCTTGTGGTCTTCCCTTCTGCTTTCTGCTTTATGCAGTTCTATTCCCACTTCTCCATGTTAACTTCAGTAATTACCATTCCCACTTCCCCAGTTTTCTGCCATATTGAATCTGGATTTTCCATAGATAGATGAAAATATTAAAAAACTTGGAATACATTTCTTGTTCTCACTGCAAGGAAATGCCAGTACAGCCATGCAAGTTTTAGAAATATAGAAAGAAAATTACTAAGAAGATTTTTCAGTCAATTATTTCAATATTGCTGAAGTAGTCTTCTATCCTTTTTCTTAACCTTTTCTAATATATAACCATATGTACAATAAGCATTTTGAGGAGCTTAATATAAAATATTTTGCCTCTGTCAGAACATGAGGTTTCAATATTTTTTCATTAAAAATTGAGCAACCAATTGTACTGGTTTTCGCTGGGACAGAGTTAATTTTCTTCAGAGTAGCTAGTATGGAGCTATGTTTTGGATTTGTGCTGAAAACAGTGCTGATAATGCAGAAATGTTTTTGTTACTGCTGAGCAGTGCTTACACAGAGTCAGGGCCTTTTCTGCTTCTCACCCCACCCCACCAGCCAGTAGGCTGGGGGTGCACAAGAAGCTGGGAGGGGACACAGCCGGGACAGCTGACCCCAACTGACCGGATATTCCACACCACATGGCATCATGCTCAGCATATAGAGCTGGGGGAAGAAGAAGGAAAGGGGGACATGCTTGGAGTGATGGCATTTGTCTTCCCAAGTAACCGTTACGCATGATGGAGCCCTGCTTTCCTGGAGATGGCTGAACATCTGCCTGCTGATGGGAAGTAGTGAAGGAATTCTTTGTTTTGCTTTGCTTGCATGCATGGCTTTTGCTTTACCTATTGAACTGTCTTTATCTCAACCCATGAGTTTTTGCACTTTTACTCTTCTGATTCTCTCCCCCATCCCACCGGGGGGGAGTGAGCGAGCAGCTGTGTGGGGCTCAGTTGCCGGCTGGGGTTAAACCACAACACCAATACATCTAATTAGCATTTTTATTTCCTCAAATCAGCATTTTCTGATAGAAATTATTGGCCAGTTCTAGTTACGTTTATTATTCCCCTGTTGGAGTGTTGTCAATAGCAACAGTAGTTTATTCTCTTTAAGAAACTGTAACCGGAACCTGAATACCAGGTATTAAGCCTGACTTACCCACCAGGTGAAGCTGGGAAACATGGAAGTTCTGTAATTTTCCAAGCCAAATCAAACCTCTTAGAAGTTTTCTGCTCTACTTGAGACGGATTACAAAGTTCAGAACAATTCTTATTTTCCTCAGCTGTTTGCTTGCTTAATTGGTGTCAAGTCAACTTTGTTTAAAATAAGACCTTGACATCAGAGAGTGGAAGGCAGACATTATACCTGGAGAGTTTCTTTGTTTCAAGGCTTGCATGTCTGTGTCTCATACTGACTTCAAATTAGTTAGGAAAATGTTTAGCTCTGAAAAGACTTTCATAGCTTGGGTCATGATGAAGAGGTAGCTGCTGCTACTGAAAAAAAGAGATTAAACTCAGAGGGTTTGGGCTTCTTCACAGCAATAAGATTTTTCCTACAGGCTGTTTTAGTGAATTTATTTTTATTAGGCTGTTCGCAGGCTGTTTGGTGATTTGCAGCAGGGTCCATCCACATCCTCTCCTAGCTCCTCTGCCAGGCAGGGCTGAGCACCAGGTGGCACTCCCGGCTCACTCTTCCGCCACCGGCGCGACACCGCGGGGCTCGCCTGCAGGGTGGGCTGGCTTCTGGGGACACCTCCGGAGGGCTTTGTGGGGATTCTGCCCAGGCTGCAAACAACATTCATATTCTGGAAGGGTGATCAGCTAGGAGCCTGTACTTTAATTCAGGTTACTACTTCATATTTATCTCATGGTGAGGGCATAAGATACACAAAGTACCTAACTTGGAAAGATGTATCAGTGAATAGGACTTGATAGTCATTATTACTATTATTATTTCTCTTTGTGTTACTGTTAGAGGCTCATCTTCTCTAGAGAAGACAGAAAAGAGACGCACTAACAGTTTTCAGGTACGTAAGAAACTCTTACAGAGAAGAGCAGGGATACACTGCCCTTTGCATTCACTGTGAATAGAACAAAAAGTAATGGGCTTAAATTGACATAAGGGATATTTAGGTTAGGCTATAGCTAAAATGCTGTAACAAAGAGAGTAAAGCACTGGAAATGATTGCACAGGGCAGCTCCGGAGACCTCATCACACCGGTTTTCAGGAACAAGTGAGACTGGTTTAGAATGAAGAGCAGCGGAGGAAGGACTAGAGGACTTGTCAGGGTCCCTTCTAGTGCTGTTTTCTATGATCAGGTGAGAAAAAGATTGTACTCAGGTACTCAAACAGCATCTTGCCCAATGGTACAGGCTGCATAAAGTCAGATAAAATTCTCAATAAACACTTGGCAACTGTAGCTCTTCAGATCCAAACATGCTAATTGAAAGCTAACTCAGGTATAGCAATACTAACGACAATCACCCCTTTCGATTGCATCCCATTCACACCCTTAGATTTGACATTCAAAAGAGAGATCAGGGATAAAGAAGTATCTCCTTCCTCTTGTAAAGAATTTCTCTCCTTTCCTTTGGAGACATTTCTTTTTAATACGTGAAAACACGTGTTTGCCTGGTCGGCTTGGTTTGTTCCTTCAAGCCCTTCAAGCTTGGAAACAGACTTTGTTGTATGTATGCGTAACAGTTTCCCACACTGTGGGCCATAAGAATAAAACTCACACTTGAACTAAAAAAGAAAAGAATCGTATTTCATGAACAATGTTTTCTAACATTCCTAAATACCACATATGTGAATGCATTTCATATAATAACAAACATGGAAATAGTAAGATAATTTTCTGAGACTGATGAGGTAAAAGTATCTTCATTTTACTAGATGAACATGATGTTTCTGGAATGGATAGAAATTCAGGATTAACTGAGAAAACAGTAAAGCCCTTATTTCTGGCATTATTTAAAAGGGGGAGGGGGATGTACATCCTCTTGAAACTTGGTAGAGCCTTTCAAATTGAGATCCTCACTAGCTTTTTCACACTGTTGGTGACTTTTGTTAAATAAGAGCCTAAATTTGCTTTCAGTGGAGAGTCTTCTCTCTTTTTGCACAGTGACCCGCCAGTGTGTGGGTGTTCCTCTCGCAGAAACTTCCAGTTCCTGTGATGCCCCTTCTCTGTGTCAGCTGCTCCATTGTACATGCAATTGCTGCCGCTCACCCCCAGGAATGAACCTGCTGTTGAGTATTTCTGTTTGGGACTGTCTTCTCTTTAAAAATGACTGAATAGGAATGAGACAAAATGATATAATATGAAGCTGCAAATAGTAAAATGATGCCTAATTTACGGCACGGGGACTGCTGGTACTTCAAAATGCCTTCAAGATATTAACTAACCCACAGCAAAGTACGTGACACAGGTAGACACTCTGATTTACAAGTTGTAAGCCCAAGGCTACTTGGATTAAAATAGTCACTCCAGGCTCTATGTGCTCTGGTAACACTATGTAGAGCTACAGTGAGCACTAGAAATCACACCTGTATCTATCCACTTTTCATCTCTGCTGTCATTTTGGGAGTATGTCAACCTCACCATGGCAAAGTGGAAGAACCTCTGCTCCTCTTCATCATTTCTTTCCCTACGAACATATGTATGCAAGGAAGCAGGGGCTAAAACTGTATCCTATTGAAGGTGCCAAGTCTCATACTATGTTTCAGTTTTACACATTGATTTTCTTGTGTGTGTGTCTCTAATTTCACCTGTGTAAACTGATCACTATTACATCTTACTAGACTAGGAATCAGCTTGAGGTTGACTGGAAAGTCATAATAAAAAAAAAAGAATGGCATTTACTTTTATTATGAATAATAAATGTTTCATTAAAATTCCTCCCATCTCTCTCAGTTCCCTTCTGGATGGATTAACCACGTCACCCATGCAGATTGCTGATACGTTGTCTCTGATGTCTGAAGCGGGAAGAAATGGAATCCAGCAGTCCCAGGGAAGCACTTGACTACAGTAAAGTGGCAGTTACAGCCATCAAGAGATTCTCCCATCAGATGCTATAACCAGCCATCTTGAAAATGGTTAATAAAAAGACTTGACAGGAAATCCACATTAGTATTTAGATTTTAGAGAAGCAAACACATTTGCATGTATCCCTACATCCATTTTAGTCTTAGTTCTGAAGTTCCCACATTCTGGCACAGCCTCCCTCCCTAACACTCCTGTGTCTTTTAAGAAATCCATCTCTCTCTCTCACCTTTCTTAACACTAGTCATTCTGATTATCACACAGATAAAACTACAACAATTTTATGAACAGCATACCAGTTAGGATTTTTAAATATGTAAAAGTTACCCATATCCATCACTGAATCAGTCTGCAAGGAGATGTAACATATTTTATTAGACCAGATGGTGCAATTAAGAAAAAAAGAGAAGCCTGGATTCAATGTAAAAATTGAACTTTTCCTATTTGGAGGAATAAATGCATTAGTTTTACTTTTCAAATCACTCAGATCTTTAAATGCATTTTATCTTCAAATTCTGGAGAATTTAGAAAGTCAAAACTGACATTAAATTTCTGATTTTAGCGGAAATAAATGTGTCATCTGACCAAGAATGGTCAAGAATTTTTATTCATGGAAATTTTTCTTAATTGGCCATGTTTATTCAGATTTTCAAAGAAAAATGAAAATCTGCAGTAATTCAGTTCCCGTACAGCTCTAGCTATGCTAATTCAACAACAGCAGGCAATTTATAGACAAAACCCACTAAAACTGAAAGGAAGCTGATTCTGCTTGTGAGTCTTAAACAATAAGTTCTATTTCAGTTTACCTTGAGACAGAGTTAAAGCGATGGGTTGTTGTTGCTTTTTAATTAAAGCAGTGAAAATTAATGCAAAGAATCAGTAAGAGAACTAAAGCTTGGCAAACAGATTTTCAAACCTGTTTGTTGCACAAGGGCAGGGAGGCTGCAGAGAACTAGACAATAACCATAGTAATAAAGTGATAAGCCGCATTCTGAAATGCAAAAGGTGAATCACTTTTGTTGTCAGACAGCAAAATGATAAGGACAAACAAGACGTTCAATAGCACCAAACTTCTCTGAAAAGTTTGAAAGATCTGAAAATTGATGGTGCTCTAAGATTCAGGCAATAAGAAAGTGAGAATATTAAAACCAAACAAGGATAGAAGGTGGAGCAGTTTCAGCTGACATTTTCAGAAATGCATTTAGTACAGGAAAGAGTCCCTTTGGACTAGAAAGTAACTAACATAACCTTTTAGAAAAAGAGTCAAGGGACCCGACAGGAAAACACAGAGCAGTCACATTCACAATCTACTTTCAGAGATCAAAAGGAAGAATAGTTAAAATAGCCAGACTTCTCTTGCCTTCAAATGCATCCTTTGTTAAGACTTCTTTGAAGATCCCTCTGACATGCTACTCAAGAGAGATGCATCCCTTAGCTAAGATGTCCTAGAGCACTTGATAACACAGCTCACCAGCAGCAAATGTCTAATGTGAAGAAAGAAGCATCAACAGATAAGGCAGAAAGTGGAACAATGGGATAAGAATAACAGGTTGTCATAAACAAATCCTTCGCCTGCTGAAAAGAATGCCTGCATACCTTAGAGATCAGCATTAGAGATGGCTCGTTGCTTTTTCAACAAGTCAAGGGAAGAAAAATAAAGAATTGAAATTGTTTGTGTGTCTTGTACAATAGCAGAAGAAAATGCACATTAAGACTGAAGAAAATAAAGTATGTTAACACTGATTTACTCTCCAACATACCTCTCCTGGAAATGGTATGCGAGGCGTATTCCACCTTCTACTGCCAGATAAATTACAAATAAACCCTAGTGACATCAGACAAAACAGCACAAACGTTTGCAGATGTCTCTTCAGAACTCAGCTAAGGTAGGTAGTTTGTGGTTTTCTATTTTTAGGCACAGATCCTCAGCTGATGTAAGCTGGCACAGGTCTACTGCAGTCAAGATGCCAAATGTTAAAACTAAGCACGTGGTTACGACCTTATTTTGAAGCACAACAGCAGTTCACACTATGCACTGTTAAGGCTTGAACAGATCTGTTGAAGACTCAGCTGTTAAATCCAGCTCTCTGGAGCTGCAGTCCAAAGACTTTACCCACAGTCCCCATGAAGGATGTTCTTAAAGCCATCAGTGTTAAATCTTTGCTGCTTTCATGGAGCCTTACATGACTCAGTTCCTCTTCAGTGTTATTTGCCCCTACCCCTGCACATGTCCACTAATCTTTCACACATCACAGCAATCTAGACTATAAGTGGCTCAGTGCAGGGACTTAATCTCCTCATTTGTTAGTAAAGTGCCACGTATACCTTTAGTACTATATAAATAAATAATAAGGCTAACAAGGCTGACCCTATATATAGGGACATCAATCTGCCACTTTATTAGCAGCCAGTGAACCTTGCAAATTCTTGGCCTAATGTGTACATGCCAGCCAGTTTCAGCTGGCAGCTTAGCTGCAGGTGACAAAACATCTTTTCTGACTTGCATAAAAATATGTGTGGAAGCAAAGAAAAACCCAAGAAAATAATATCCACTAGAAAGAAAAATGATACAGGCCAACAAAGAGATTTAGAAACGGGGAGGGGAGGGATGTATAAAACCCGTGATGATTCAAAAGTGCAGAAAGATGTTGGATTCAGTGATGCTGATGGCGATAGATTGGGCATTGGGCAATATGCATCTCTTGTTGTTCCAAGCTGCTTGTCTGAATTACTGTTCCCTTTGCTTTGTCTCTTTCATCTGAAATAATCTGTCAATACAGGGAGCATGGGAATGGAAACTGAATCCCTTACCTGACCAGGACCGAAAGTGCACCGCCGGGAGAGGGAAGGGGCAGGAGATGCAAGGGGCGTGCAGGTTTTTGCCAGGTGCATCTGTTAAATAATGTAAACACATTAAACAACACAAACTGTGTCCTTTGTTTAGCACCAGATGAACTAAACTCAAAGATCCTGTTTCAAACTTCAAAACCCATCAGACTAAGGCCAAAACTCTCAGAGGTGGCTCAGCTTTTAGACTTACTGGATTTGAGGATCTCCGACCACTGGCATACAAAAAGCTGGTACATTTAGAGAGGAGCACTTGGCACCTCCTGAAGGATTTGAGGCTGGGTGTATAATAAGTGAATCAAACCACATCATTAGTCCCCTTAAGATATCCTTGAGACAGATTAAGCATTTTATGGGATGAGACGGAGGACAAAGGCTGGACAAGGTACGGGCGATGACACTGATAAAAACAAAATCCTTATGTCCCCATACTGAGTGAGGTAATTCAGGTCCCTAGTCTCTGTGTCTCATGTATGCTAGATGGTTGTATTAAGGCAGTTTTGTTGGCATATTGCTTTCTCTTTGTATGCACATGGACTCTCTAGTGTGAATTCCACTGTCTCCTTGATCACCTCTCTGAAAATACTAGCTTTCATGTCAGAGTAATGTAGAGTTACCAACACACTCTCCTCTTCTTATGGTGCAAGAAAAGCGAAGGACCTACAATGGCTGTGAAGACCACAGTGGGCAGCTCGAAGTGAAGTCCCCATTCCAGTGACGAGCGGCAGAGTTTAAAAGACCTGCCAGTGACACACTCTAAAGGGAATGCTGCGTTTAAGGACCCTCACTGGACCGAACCAGAGTACTCATGCACGTATCCATACTGCATATAGGGACCGTCAGCTGTTTTGTGAAGGAAAACATGTACAGTACAAGTAGTGAAAAAAATTGTTCCACAGAAAACAAAATGAAATGTAAGTACATGGCAGGGCAGACAGTGCCAGAAAACAAATAAAATGATATCAAAGAAAATGTTCCTGCATAAAAATCAAATCTTACTCAGATATGAATCCCGTTAACTTCAGGTGATGCAGGAGTATAAGGTTTTTCAGATGAAAGAAGGTTGCTGTAGACATTTCCATAAATAGGCTCTCTTTTATCACAAATGAACTTAAAATGATTTTACAATTTTTTTCCTTTTCTTACTCTTTTACTGACATTTTATTTTTTGACATCTTCACTCTCCTTTCCCTTGCCTGCAATTCATCCTGAGAACAGAGACTAAGTAGCAAAGTGCCATTTTTGCTTTGGTATGATGGCCTTTCACCTTTGCGATCCTTTGGAGGACACCAAGTCTTGTGTTTAAATTACTAATCCCCTTTGGAGAAGGTCTTACTTTCTGGGTGGCTTCATCAGTCAGACCCACAAAGCAACTGTTTCTCAATTTATATTATTTTAAATGACACTCCCTTATCTGTCATTGTCACATGGCACAGTAGGCCATCATCGCAAGACGAGGGGGACAGTCTGTTTTGTCACATTCAGCTCTCTACTGCAACTAGAACCTGCTTGTCTGCTCATTAATCACATTTTGTCTGCCTCACAGCCACATTTTCATTTCTTCGCTTTCCATACAGCCTTCAGATTAATTTCAAATCTCTGAAATGGGCATGATTTCTCAGGAATAAGCTCCAGATCTACACTGATGACCCTCAGTTTTGCCTCAGCAGGAAGCTTCCTTTCTTCCATCCTTCTTTGTCACCAAACGTTCACCTTTAAAAATAAAGAACAGCATTGCACTCAAGACACTGGATTCTGGACACCTGCTTCCAATTTTTAACTATGCCACAGACTTCTCCAGGAGGTTTTTCACTGTCACTGGGAGTGGGGCTTGCCTTCCCTCACTCAGCTGTCCAGTCTAAGCTGTTCTCTACAGTCAAGAAAGAAGCATCACCAGTGGTCCTGGGGACATCATTCTCTGCAGGTGTCTTTCACTCTCCTTTGACTAATGGGAAAGTCTGGACAACAGGGTTAGGCTCCACACCACAGGTTTCAGATGACTAATATTTACAAGGAAATCCTGTCACTACCTACTCTCCATCCCAGATCTCTAATATGGTCATAACAACTATGCCCTTTTTCCACCTGTTACCAGCCATCTCTGTTCAAGAGATAAAATGTTATAACACTCATATTCCGTGTTTGAAGAGTGCCCAGTTAGATAAAAGAGGGACTACGTGTGCCTCCACTGCAGGAAAGCTTGCAGCACCACTCTAGCTCCTGTTAAAAATCAGGCCAAACAGAGGACACAGCCATCCTCCAAGGGCAGGTGGACAGCTCTGCCAGCAGTTGACCATATCCATCCAGCTTTCTTCTGTTAGCCAGTGGGAAGATTACTTGAGAATGATTTTCAATATCCTTTCAATTTGGTCTATATGCAGCTTATATTCTGCAAATATTTAATATTTGCTGAATTTGTTAGTAACACAGTATAGATTCAGCATTCAAATACATGCAATCGTTTGGCCTGCTATGTTCAGCCGTCATTCTGATCACTTTCGCCTTCCAGCCTCATACTTCCTCATGTTGACATATTAAAGATTTTCAGCAGAAGAAAGCCACAAAGCTCTGAATGTTCAGAGGCATCTGGACTTGAGGTTTTTTATTCCAATGATTATGAAAATTGAGGTTAAATATGAAATTCATATCCACAGCCGCTATCTGGTTGTGAATATCCAGAATTCAGAAATACCCATATAACAAATTATTAAGTTAGTCAAGTGTTAGTTCCTAAGAACAGATGCAAAATGGTTTGGATTTATCCACCGTAGCTTAGAATTCCCCACTAGCTTTTGGTTCACCCTTTAAATCAGATGGTAAGGAAGAAGGTTACTCCAGTTCAGATCTTGCGACTTGCTAATGTTGCAAGGATCAGGAGCCCCAGGCAGTTTGGCCTGAGCTGATTTCTATTCTTGATCCAATGTTGAGAAGACTTATGAACCCAGAAGCAGCAATTATCACTATAACAAAGTTTACGGCATCAGGCACAACATAATGAGGAGAGGCTGCCGAAGCAACTCGCTTTTCGCCAGGAAGCCAATCTGTTCCTGGCTCTCATGCTCATATGAAGGCTGTGTTCAAATTTAGGTCTTGCCTTATACGGTCAAATAAGGATCCTATCTGTGCCTAAGGAACATTTTGTCTGAAGTTATTTTCTACTTTTCCTTTTTCCTTTAGCTAAGGAACACTTCAGTTAAGTTCATTCTGAAAATGTTCTCCCCATTATAAACACACCTGTACACACTGGCATCTTCTCATGGTATACATATCAGTGCACAGAACATTACCAGCAGTAGCACAATTCCTACAGACCAATTGTACTGCTGACATTTACTAAATAACCAACAAACAAGACACGAGCTGCTATCGTTCTCCTAGTGTGAAGACAGATGGGCCAACAGTCTTGTTCAGACAATTCTCAGAATTTTAGTCAAGCAGTTAAAATACATGAGGGGTCAGAAAGAATTATTTTCTTCAGCTACATTTTTAATATGATGGATTACAACACAAAGATGACTGGGTAGATGTATACATTTCATATGGATACACAGTTACATACAAACAGATACAGATATACACACACATACACATTTAACATGCAATACGGAATATGTAATATCAGCTTATATGGTTCATATGTTTTTATAAACGCGCTCTCCTAAATGTAGATTTGTGTATTGGGTACATTATTAAGATGTGACATTCAGTTGCATATAATTAATTTTAAATTTATTTATGTTGTCTGTTTCTTCAATTTTTCAGAAATCACTTACATGCTGAATGACTTTCTAACATCCCTTATTTAGAAGGGTCAATACTGACCCGATTTTTGTGTCAACCTTACTGCACAAAGCACAGCAATTTCAATAATAAAATTAGTTATCATTTTGACAGCTCTCCAAAGTATGATGTTGGCCGGAGTTTGGAATGTCAATAAGCTCAAAGCTAAGCACATGCTTAAGTACTTCCCTGGATCAGAGCCAATAAAACCAGCTGAGATGAGGGATTCATTAAAGGTAGACTTATGAATCGTTAGCATGGAAATGGTCACTGAACCTTTTTAAGTAGATTACATAGAGAGACTGGATACAAACAAAGAGAAGAGAAGAGACAGTAATAGCTGACCCTGTTGGACATGACAGGAACCTGAGGTCAGGAGAAGGATCTGCCAAAAGCATCCCAGTAAGAACCTGACTCTGTTCCCTCAGACCACGTGTAAAAGTAAGACTGCTACTGCTTTCCACTGACCTTAATGTGGCCCTAAACAATGGGGAAAGGTGCCAAGCCGGGAGATTCAGGTGGAGTCCTGGGCATTGGGGACCGCATATGTGTTTGCATCCGTCATTTATGTCCATATTAAGGGACTGCAAAAACATTCGCATATTGACGGAAACTGAGTTTGGAGTTCCCTCAAAAAACAAAAACACACTGCAGATGTGCAGCTGGAGTGATGCAACAGCATCACCTATTAGTCAATATAAAAAATTTTGTATATGCTCGGTACAAAAATATCAACATGTTCTCTAAAGCAGTTTAACAGATCAATTAACCTCTGTTTGTATGCAGCATTATTTCAGTATTTTCAGTATAAGAGCCACCAGAACTGCCCTTAGCCTGGATTCCTGCTTTGCGCTTAGAGTTCCCATGTCCTTCCTGTTGTAAATTTACTGCACCACTGAAAAATCAAAAGTGGGGTGAAGGATATGTAGATAAAAAACTGGTGAAAATGACAGCAAATTGGATGAACTAAACTGCGCTCTTCCCATAAGATCTGTACTGTTCATATGAAACACAAGATCTTGATACTTAAATTCTAATGCTACAGACTGAGGCATAGCAAACTACTGACTCCTAGTATATTTACTTTAGAAGATGAAAGATTGTTGGTCTCTCTGGGATTATGAGCCTGAGAAGCACTGTTATTTCAGACCTGATGTTTAGGCCATTAATGATTCAATGCAGCCTTTTCCTCTACTTCAGTAGCTGTAGTCCTGTCCCTAATGTCATTTTTTCCCATTTAGCCTGCGGATTTGATGTGATTAACATCTGAAATATATTACTTGGGCTGTCGTTAATTAATTTAGCTGATATATTACAACTTTTAAACTCTATTGGTCATGGAGGATGAACTATAGGGTTAATTAATTCTGAAGAATTTTAACCATAAACAAAAATATTTTTAAAATAAAAGAAATTAAAATTAGAGAAAGACTTTTCTCTATCGTACCTTATTAGGATCCCATCAGTGGTTAGGTGTCCTGTAAAGAACCCACAATTCTCCCACTAAACCTGTGTTACCTAGATAATACAGGAAGAATATGCTCTCCGTCTGGGTTTCAAATAGTTATCCCAGCAAAGATATGCATCTTAGAAATGGCCCTTTATTTACTGTGAGCTGGACCAAGTTCATCAATCCCACATTCTGAAGTCTCCCAAAGCAAGACTTTAATTCTGCAGTTCACATTCTGAATTTGTATTAACTAAATTTTTTAAAGTTTTGCCCTCATTAGTTTTCAGTCAGGACTGTCAGTTAATCAAATACAGGATGGCACAGATCCTCAACTCATGTAAACTTGCCCTGCCACTTGATAGCTGGCTCTTTGACGTCAGTGGAACCATGACAACTTCCATCAACCCCAATATACATTTTTTTCCTCCTGTTATCCACTTCCCCGAAGACATGAATCACTAGATGCTGCCACTGCTGTCATATAGTGCCATATAGACAAAAGATAAGTCACTTTCAGAAAACTTCACATTTCATGCTATCAGAGGATATGGATTTGAAAAAACAGTTCAACTTAAATGACAAATGACGCAACACTGACTTGCCCTTTGCACTGTAGTTTTCTTCTTTTCATGCTTGAGGATAAGCTTTTAATTCTCCTCATGCCTGCAGCTATTACTCAGCAGATATCAGCTGCTGAAGGACCTCTTCCCACGCCCTCTTAATACTGTATGTTTGCTCTGGCACTTCTGGCACTAATGGAAGCAGCATCCCTAAATACACTTCTATCATTGAATATTAAGATTAAGAAGAAAGATGGGATGGCAGTGTTGCATCTCTGGTGGGAAGATGTGCACAGGCTGACAGAACCAAAAAGAGTATTCGAAAGACATGTATTTACTGGTCCAAGGGAAGGACCTTCCTGTAATGTGTGGAACACATGCTGGTAAATTATAATCTTTCTAAATGAAAGTAAAAATTCATTTAATCTCAGCTGCAGAAGTAGCAACAGGGCACAGATTTTATCTGTAAGCACTCTTTCTAGACCCAGACTTTTGTTCTGTAAAGGCTGCAAAAAGGATGTCACAGATTTTTCTGAATTAAAAAAATATAATCCTTTTCTGTATTCTTTATATATGCCTTTTTTCTATACAGCAATTTGGCACCTGCACGTGAGAAATAACGACATATGGGCCTGAAGATCCTCAGCTCAAGCAGTGAGAGCTACGGATAATACCTCTAGAAATTAAAAATAGAAGAAGAAGTCTACAGTAAAGTACTGCTCCTTGCTGAATACCTTCTCTTCTTCTAGGCATACATTTCTTTCATCTTTTCTGTTTTACCGTGATGCATGGATTTTTATGGTTACCAGCATCATACCCAGAGAGCACACCCATTTTCATATCTGAGTCTTTCTTTTGTTGATAACCATATGGATGGTATTTGCTAATGCTTTTTTAAAAGGCATCTTTTAAAGGGTTAGTATTGGTTAAAATAACATTTTTTAAAAGTCCCGTTTCTTACCCCCAAAGCTACAATACTTGTCATGTGTGCCAACAATGCCCTTATAGCATTAAAATGGAAGAGTTTTCAAATGTCTAGTTGAACAATAAATAGTAAGCTTGAAGGGGTTTCATTATCTTGCTTTGTTGTGGTTTTTGTCTTGAGCAATCAAACTAATTAGTCAGCTTCTCCTTTTGACACTGCCACTTTCTGGTCTGTTTCACTTCAGGTTTTTTCTCTTATTATTATCGCAAAGCTATGTGATATGTCATTAAGCTAGTGCTGGCCAGAAATTTTCCATCAAAAACTTTAATTTAATGAAAAGCTTCCATAGAGTTAAATGAAAACATCTGTAGCTACTCCTCACATCATGTATCAAAAGATGAGCACTTTCAAAAATACACTTCCCCCCCTGCACATTTCAGATGTAAAAAATCAATGAAAAACAAACCAAAATAATTTTCATCACTTTTTTGGAGTCACTGGAGATGAGCTGGAAGGAGGAGGGAATGAGAAGAATACATTTTTTAACCAATTCTGTTTGGTATCACCACACATGCAGTTCTCTCTGAATATTGAAAATATGTGGTGGAAACATCTTCATTGACTTTTAGCATAAAGTTTGGGGTTTTAAGACCTAAATTTATGGCCTTTTTAAATCTGCTTTTAACGGGGTCTTTTAAAATCCAGATCAAACCTTCCTGCATTACAGGAGGCAGGCAACTGCAGCTGAAGGGCCCCATGGTGGTTGCTTTGTACTCGAGGTACACCACAGTAACACCCCGCTGCAACAGTCACAGTATGCAATGATGGAGCCAAGGTGATTTGTTAGCACCGCCAGTGCAAATAAAACCAGTATCACGTCACTGGTAATGCAGCAACATTTCAGCTAGTTCTGCAGAGGAGCTGAAGATCCACTTGCAGGACTTGGTAGTAGGGCTTTACATGAACAGGGACTTGTGCTTTTCTGTTTTTCCTTTTCTTTGAGAATTCATTGCATTAGTTTAAAACAGTTGGATTATCTCAGAATCCTTTGCTACGGTACCATGTAATTTTAAAGTATTCCGCCTCTCTACCCTTACAATTTGTCTGCCTGCATCCTTGCTCTTCGCGTATTTGTAAAGACAGAAGCAGCCATGAGAGTTTTCCTAGGGTTGAGACAGCTCCTCTCCTGTCCCGGTTAAAGCACCATCAACAGCAAGTCTACGGTAGCCCTCTTCAAAGGAACATCACTGTACTTCTCATCTGTAACAGCCTGACACAGTGGCACAGATTGATATTTGAGCTCTGTGTGGCTGACGCTCCTTTCTTCCTTTTTTTGCCATTATTCAGTAAAAGCATTGCTACTAGCTGTGGTCGAGTCTCTACTCACAGATGACTAGAAGTATGCTGTTCCCATCCAAAGCAGGAACTCTCCGAATTCTCCAAGCATTACCAGGTTTGGAGACCCTCATGCTGTCACACTGCATCTGACAGTATGCTCACTCTGCTAATACGCCTTTTTGAGTTGTAACCTCAGAACACACTTAGATCTCAGATCGCTAATTATCATCTTCATTCCAGGAAAAGCCTTGTTCCAGATACTGACAAACTTGTGAAACTGAAATAACACCAGACTTCTCACTCACTTCACACAGCTCATGGAGACAGCACTTGCTCGTGCCACATTTCATGTTAAAAAAGCCCCTATAACAATTAAAAAACCAAACAACTCCTCCAAATTCCATTATCCTCTTAAAAATGACACGGATTACAAGATTATGAGGTTTCTTCTTTAGTAGCTCTCTTTTCTTCCATCCCATTTTGCATCTCAAAGACACTGGTCATAAGATCAAAGAAAAAAATGCAGTTATTATGGATGTACTCACTGGTAAGACTGCACTGCAAAAAGAAGAGTAGATTACCCTGGTCAGCTAGCACTCTGCCACCAACAGTCTGGGAGTTAACATGAGACAGCAATCATTTCCAGTAGGCAGCATGTGTGTTGCTACCCTTTTTCAAAGTTTAAAAGAGTCAAATAGTATGCATACGGGCTGTTCCATGCCAACTGGCCTTGCACCCAGAGAACAGCCTGATGAACATTTAATTTATTAGTACAGTTGCAGCCATACACAGTCTACTGACATCTGTTTCACACACAGCATACCCTACAAGTTACAAAACACTTTCCAACACTCCATAACAAAATCAGGACACACAATGTTCAAGAAAAAAAGCCTAAAATCTAATGTGCAATTAGTACAGATCAGGCAAGATGATGAGTTTTGCCATCATCCAAGCCTGCACTAGCTGGGAATGTGGTCAGTAAAAATGGCCAGATGTTGTATACAGATTCCAGGTTATAATGAGAAATATACTGCTTCTAGTAATTGTGATATACATCTAGAAGGTTATATAGGAACACGATAGAAAACTCTGGGGAAATAGAGGGCATCCTCCATTCTGTAATGTATTGCTTGTAATATTGCACAGAGGGAATGTGGCCAGAAGTTTTGCATAAATAATGTCAATGAGTCAATCCAGGAACCCCACAATAATGCATCCGCCTAGATGGATGATTTGTGTTCAAACATCTGCCTCCAGCTATGCTTTTTTCCTGTCTATTATTCCATTCCCCAGTTCACAGAGTCTTATATCACTGGGCAGACACAAGTGGCATTTGACTTGCGTCAAGAGATGATGGCTTTTGTGGACGGGATCTACACTATGTATCTTTCATGCCCTTATAACTTTTCCTGCATTACCATCTACACTGCTGATGACTTTCATGGTAAATTAGGACACTCCAACCTCCTTATCCAGAAACTATTAGGTCCCTTTTTAATCTATCTTCTTCTTTGCTGTGAAATATTCAATCTCTGAATTGTAAACCATCCAGGGCAAGGACTGTTTTCCTCTGGATTCACACAGCAGAATGCGGTTATACTCCTGCCTGGAGTCTTCTGCTGCTACCACAACGTATCTGACACTACTGAATAATATATGTCCAGTTTTCTTTAAAACATTCTAAAGCTACCAATAAGAAAACAAGACGAGCAAAATGCACTTTGGGATGAATAGATTATGTGAATGAATGTCCAAATGAGGGAGTGAAGGAGACAGAATGAGTCAATGCATGGTTACACGCGTAGGAGAGCTGCTGACCAGAATGCAAAAAACTCCGAGGACCAGATTTGTTCACCAGAAGGGCTGATCTTACCACCTTGTTAATACCTGTTTTACATGCCATCCGTGGTTGCATGCTATATCCGATTCACATGCAGGAAGGGTTGTGGAACCTGTAAATAAGAAAGGAGACTAGAGAATCTAAATTGATTGACACTGAATAAATCACAATTAATTTTGCTCATAAGAATGAAGATAAGATGAAAGAAAACATCTCTTGCCACAGATATAAGAAACAACAATTAGGCTTAAAATATGTCAAGAATACAGATATTCTTTGTAGTCAGATGATGGGTGGCCAGTGCCCCCCAAATGACACCGGGCTGGGCTTGTTTCTGTAAAGTCAAAGAGAAAGTTTTCACCTGCTACTAGGTGTTTATAGTCAGAGAGAGAAAAAAACATTAATAGAGGCAGATGAAGAGAGAAACCCCAGGCTGCTGTGCCTTTCAAGGTCTAGGACAAAAAGCCACATACTACAGAGCACAGCATGAATCCCCTCACACAACTAAGACATGTTTTGGGAAAGAAAAGAGCACAGGATCTCTCTCTCTCTCCTACTATGCAGTGAGTCACAGGAATATCATCTGTCAACACCTTAATGAGAACTGTGCCTCCAACTGTGGAGCGACAGTGGGAAGCTGCATACCAGCAATGACCCCTGAAGGGAAAACCCACCCTTGCACTCCTGCTTATAATGCTAATAGCACATAAGCATTCAAACCACAGGGCAGACTACCTTTTCTCCAGTATTAACTACTGTGCTGTCCACACAAAGTCATTTGTCACCAATATACTTCCAGCATTGGTTAACAGCTGCAAAAATATAATTAGTCCCTCCATCTCTGTCCCACTGGGTACCAGTCGCTGCTTCGGTGGTCTCTTTGGATATGTTTCTGTCCTCTACTGGCCAAAGGTCAAGTTTTCCAGAAGCTAGTTGCCTGTATAAATTACAGTGCACATATTTTACATCTCATTGTAATGCTTTCTTTTGCCAGCATCCGAGTCTTTGCAAATGTTCCATTTCTAAGCCATTTTTGTGCAAGCCCCAGGAGAAGCCATCAGACAGGCATGCTGAAAATTTATCCACAGGCATCATTAATGCACATCTGGCTGATGAAGACATACAGTTTATATAAACTGCAATGTGGAATGCCTCCTTGTCCAAACAGCTAGTCCCACAAGATAGCATTTGCTCAGGAAAAATAGGACCAGGGGAAATATCTGAATGTCCAGTACAAGAAGTCACAGACTGCCCACAGCAATTTGGGCTAAGAAGAAAAACTTGGTACTGCTGTGTTTGAATAATTTTCAGTGTCAGCATTTGGAGCACCAATACAGCGGGAGGCTGCAGGAGAGGCGCTGGGTAGCAAGAGACCAAAAGGAGACATGGCATGCCTGCTTGTGGGCTTGGGTCTAAAGTCACAATGTTGAGACTATGTTGGGACTCCCAGACGTCTCTTTGGAGACAAGCAACTGAACGATTGCAAAAGCAGAAAGATTATAAGGACAAGACTTCTGCATTGGGATACCCTGGAAGAAGTCTGAGGACTTCCTGTTATTTCTTTCTTTTTCTTCCGTCACAGTTACAGTGAGAGTACCAACTGCTGGGCATAACAGCCCATCATGTAAAACGTGGGGAAGGATGTTTCAACAATCTTCATGCCAGAAAGCAGTGAACGTGAAACTAGTTCTTTGGTGTTTAAAGGAACATGAAATGGGCCAAGGGCAACATTTCTGAACTGAAGGTCAAAAAGCAAACTTTAGAGAAGTAGAGAATTGATCATACAACATACCTGTCAAGATCAAGAGATGGATGTGTAGGACCCACTGCAAAACGAGAACCAAAAAGCTACATCATGCGTTAAGCCACCCAAATGTACACTGAACTATCACACTTCACCTGACTTCCCTATCATCTGTTAATGCTTTTTTTCATATTATGGGAAATGAAGGTGACTGAGTTATGGAGGCAACACAGGTCCCGACAGTATCTATACTGTAAGAGGACACCTGCTTCAGCGCTGTTTGGATCAGTCTATGGCAGGACTGTGCTTCCATGCCCAGCCTTTGCTTTCTTTCATTAAACTGCCTTTATCACAACCCATGAGTTTTTAATCTTATTTTCTCCTCCAGCCCTGCTGAGGAGGGGGAGTGAGGGAGTGGCTTGGTGGAGCGGCTTGGTGGGCACCTGGCAGCCACCCCACCACATAAGGCCATTCTGAAATTAGAGCTTTACAGATCATTTTTTCTGACAACTCTATGAATATGTAGAGGCAGGGCTATGGTAAACCATTGAGGTTGGTTACTACCTGTATGAAACCCAGTAGGCGTGACACTTATCCTGCTTCTCTGTGTCTCAGCAGAAGGTGCCAATAACACATAACAAGTATAGACGAGTTTGCTTATGGATATATAGAGGATGAAGGAGAAAAGAAGCAAGCAGGGAGGCTGAACCCCTTCCATCTTGCTCTCTTGCTGTCCTTCTACCACCTGCAGCACCAAAGGGCTGTGCAGCAGAATTGCGTAATGGCAGAGAAGTTTAAATTGCTCAACCCCAGCTCCCCCTTGGTCCAGAAAACAGCTGTATCCATCCTCTACTGAGCAAAGGCACAGAGTATTGCTGTTTGCTCTCATGCTTTGGGCTCCGATCCTATCTAATTTATCCCATCTTAGCTAGCACTACCATGGATGATCCTGCTTCTTCTCTCTAAATGTCTGCCTTCATAGTTCATGAAAATACCTGTCTGGATGGGGAAAACACTCGCAAAAAAACCCCACACCACACAAAAAACCCCAAACCCACAATCCGCCTCACCTAACCACAGTCCTTAACTGTTTCCTCTGGGCTATAAATGTAATCTCTGTTGAATTAAACTCCACCCAGCTTAACTGTCTGTGTTGGCCACATACTAAAAAGGTTATGTGCCGTGCTGTTATCTATGTTATCTATCACAGCTTGGTAACAGTAAAATTGTGCCTTGTCTGTTTATTCTTGGCAAAGGTTCTACAAAGTCCCATTATTTCTCCTTGAATCCACAGATAAACACTGAATGGGACAGGACTGAGAATGAAAGTCCTTTCCTGGTTAACACATTTCCCCCAAGCCCATCTGTCACTCTCGGAGCAGTGTCAAAGCACTGCTGCTAAGGAATAGTGTGAGGAGAGCTGGGAGGGAGTACACTCTTCTTTATTCAAGGAAAACAGAGGATGATCCAGGAATTCCACCAGTTCTGTTTATTTTTAAATAGAATGATTCATATTGCCTTGCAAGCGTATCGACCAATTTACAGAAAATTGTTTAAACAAAAGCAACAATTATCCTCTTGCCTCACTACTGAGGATATTTGCTTTCCTGATAGAACATAGCCACACCATCTTTGGAGTTGCTCAGGGTTATTTGAGTGACAACCTCTTAAAATATAAAAAAATCATAAAGCCATTATTATTCTGAAAATTACAATCACTGAAGTAGTTACTCTTTAAAGAGTCCTAATTTCAAATTTGGATTAAAGTTGATTGGACTAGAATATTACGCGTAGACGTGTGGTCTTTGTTAGTTTTTTGGTAGCTTCTCTACAACCCAACAACAAAGGCTGCAGCATCCCAAGACACTGGTTGAACTGATGCCACAGAAATTGAAATGGATGTGAAAGATGAACTGTCTGATTTGGACACCTTCCAGATGAAAGCATTTGGCCCAAGCTGAGGACAGACAATGGCTGCTTAATGGATCGCTTTTAAAAAGCAAAATATGTATTCATCTTTTTCTCATTCAACCAAGAAAGCATTCCTTATCTAAAAGCAGGAGACTCCTTTGTCTAGGAGTGAAAAAACAGATTTAGATGGTTCCACAGATTGGCAATGAAGAAGATTAGGCCTCCTAGCAACGTTCTTCAGCACCCTTCGCATACAGACTCGGTTCTGCATTTCCACTGCCTACTGTATGTGGCAGTCATACGCTTTGCGATATGACTGTATGTGGAGCCTGTGTCTGGCAGCCCTGAATAGTAGGTGGTCTGAATCGCTCATTACTCTCATGCCATTAGATTTGGGGCAGCAAGTTAAGCAGTGTGAACAGAACTCTGGGGCACACAGTCAGAAGAGGAAAACATTATCCTTTGTGCTCAACTCTCGAACAGTTCTTGCATCATTTCCTTAATGTACAGTGAACTGAGATGCAAGCCCTCACACAAGCCCTTAGAAATTCTCTGGGGGCTGCTCTTCCCAAGCATTGTCTAGCCAGACACCGTGGAATGTTCTTTTGCTGTCTGAAAATATCCCCCTCTTATTTTTGTGAACATCCTTCTTCCATCTCTTTAAGAAACCACTTTTGTATCTTTTATGCTAAGATCTTTGTTAAAATACTTTGTAATTATTTACATTGTGCCTTGGCTAAAGCAGTGTGCTAGAGAGAATTTAGCCAGGCAGCAAAAAGCTTCAGTTTAGGGAAGGGGGTGGTGTATCCCTTCATTAGTCTGTTTCTGAGGTAAAAAATGTTTTCTGCAGCAAAATGCCTATGACAGCAAGTTTGTATGGGTCTGTCCCTGAATGTTCCTTGACTGCTTTCTTCTTTCTTTAATAAAGGCTGTACATCATGCGTCAAACTTCTGATTTATTTTTACAGCATTACAAATGCAACACATTTTGTACAAAAGATCATTCATAACATCAGTTTTAATATAGCACAACTACTTTAAGACTGTACTTCCTAAGAATTCATAAGAAGCCACAGGTATATAAATGCCCTCTTCTGCATTTTCAGGAACTTATTGTCAAAATCACTCAAATACAGAGTCCTAGGTATGACATCAACTGGAAAAAGAGAAACTTTGATACTTACTAATTTTTGCATACGAAGAGATTTTTTGTTATACAGACAGTAAGCGCTAACTACTGTATAGGCAGTTCATATCTGTCAGCCCTCATTTCTTTTTGGGAGTGTTTTTTCTTCCTCACGCAGGAGGCTGTGTCTGTACTTTGAAACCGCACCAATTCAATTTTATTTCTGTAGTACAAGCACACAGGGTGGACAACATATAAGTGTTTTATACCCATGGAAATACTGTGATACAGGAGGGCCAAAGTGTAAGGCTTTCCTGTACTAGCAAAAATGTACCTATGCAAGAAGTAGTACACCTATACGGGTATAAAATTAATACAGGTGTGCATCTGTACACCCACATATACACACCTACCTTGCAAAACAGATTCAGCAATTATCAGCATGATCTGCCAAAATCGGTACGTCCAAATCCTCACCGTCATTACAGGGCTGGTGTGACTTGTGTGAACGTGCTAAGATTTTGACCTGACTTTTCAACCTCAAGAAACCACATGCGGGGCTCCGGGCTGACACCTCTGGATGCTGACTTGCCCTCATCTGATTCAGCAAGACAGAAACACGACCCAGCTCCCGAACGGAGAGCCCGTGAGCGGCGGAGAGAGGGACGGCGCCAAGCCTGCGAGGGCTGCAGGCTGCAGGCCGAGGCGGGGGAGCCGGGACGACAGACTCCCCGCAGCGGGGGACACCGCCCCGCCGCCCCACGCCGCCCCACGCCGCCTC
>WAAD01034098.1:405515-419267 GCA_013389945.1 Fregata magnificens | reverse complement strand
TTTAAACTTCTTGGTTTTGGAAGTGCACTGAAGTTTTTCTTTTGTACCTCTCCAGCTGTATAAGCACATCCACTGCCAGTTTCAAAGTTCAAATTTTAATACATTACAGAATAGGAAATGCTTTGGGTTTTTTATGACTAGAAATAACGAAATTCTTATTTTTGCAAAGAAAAATCACTAGAATCTGGTTAATTGGTCTAATTTCTGACACTGGCTGCTGGGCTCAGATAGCCCTCTCTGGTTCTTAGCTGGCACTCCTGACAGCTTTTCAATCCTCTGTAATATGTAATGTCCATCTTCAACTCTATTTTGCTTGATTTATTTTAGCAAAACTTCAGTAATACAAAATGTTGATGAAAATGCTGTGACAGGGAAACCAACATGACAGATGAAGCTTTTTGTATTCTTGACCCACTATCTTTTCTTCCTTCAGCTGGTTGTCCTGCTCTCACCTAGTCCTTTTTGCTGTGATAGGCAGTATTTTTTCAGTCTTGCATGTCACTGATACCAAAAAAAGCATTATTGCAATAACCCAATACTTTGGCTCTATTAAGACATTTGAATTCTTAGACCTTTCACGGGTCTCTTAATTTTGCCCATCTTGCTGTGATATCCCAGCCAGTCTAATCTCTTTAGTGGCTCTGGATGTATGTGAAAGACACCAACTGCCTGCAGTGTGGAGCACAGCCAAAACTAGTAGATCGTATAAACCTTGTGGATCGTATATTCTCACACAAAAACATCCCTCCTTCTAGGAACCACTGACTTGAAACACAGCAGCTCTGCTTTGCTACCTCAGCCTTCTGGGAAGGGAGCATCCTCAGTGGAGGAGTGTCACATACTTGCTGTACTCACCATCTCACTCATGGGGCAGGAGAACCTGTTGATGTAGCAGAGTTCCTAAATACTGCAGTAGCTTTTGATATTGGTTTACTGTATAGTGACCTCTTTTGGTCTTATTTATTCTGTTACGTTAGACTTATCTTTTAGGTCAGAAAGTTTAATGCGCTCACTTTGGCTGAGAAGTACTTGTCCATTAATTTAAACTATAGATCAGTTTACAAGATAATGAATTTCTGTCCTAGCAATTCAGTAATATTTAGCAACTGTAGGTTTAAATAAGACCTATTAAGCTTAAAAACAAAATGGATTTTTGCCAGCACTAAGAATAGTGCACCATTATTATAAAACAACAAAACAAACCATTTGTTGAGCGCTGACTACCTCTACCTTTTGTACTAAACAATTCTCTCCTGCCATTCCCGAAAAAGTTGTTTATTCCTTTTATCTGTGTTTGCTTTCTGGGGTTGTAAATAGTTGAAGTGGTTGACTTTTCTGGAATAAATAATTTACTGTTCCAGAATCAGTTTAGCATTTGCATTGGTCTACTAATACAAGTCGTGATCCAGTTTTCAACAAACGTAATTACTATTTGCAACAATTGGAAGCTGTTACCAAAATTTCCTCGCTTGTCCTCATATTTTTTGAGTCTTTAATGTTCTTTCTACGGGTTTTTTACCTTCTAAGTATAGCATCATCTGTAATATTGTCAAGATGTCAGGCTCACCTTGGGTCCATGGTCTTGTACTACATTTGACAGGGCTTTTAACAGAAAATATCAAATCACAGACTGAGAACACTTTAATCTGTGTTGCTGCCTTCTCAGCAGTTTTCTTTACTGCTTGTTTTTAGAAATGGAGCAAGTACAGCTTTGGGTTTTTTAGATGCTGTAGGTCTGGTTTCAAATGAAGCACTCAGGAAATCCATCGCGTAATTAGTAGTTTCAGTACATTTGGGTGAAAACGAAATGATGTGAAATAGCATTAGGACATTTCAGGTGACCCTTTAGAAAACAATCATGTTTGATATTCTTAATCAATCTTCGCTAACTGGTTAACAGTGATCTTGCTAAGAGAGGAAAAGAGAATCTACGTGACAGGCTTTTAAGTTAAACTGTTACGAGTTTAGCTCTGGGCTTTTTTGATAACAAAACCATTGTGCACTGCAGCTGATGTTGTTTAGGGAAGTAGTCCTTAAAATGACAGCAATTTGCAACTAGTCTTTCTCTTTGGAGAACTTTACCTGAAAACTACTTTTGACTGTGCTGAAAACCTGCATTCCTTTTAAACTATCTTTCACACTATTTGCATGTATTTTTAATTTCTTTTTTATTTGTAGAGTCCTTTTTCACTCAAAATATGAATGTGCACCAAGGAACACTTTAACCAGAGGGGAAGAATTGTTTATCTGGACACCTTCTCAGCAAATTAAACTGCACTGGGGGGCAGTTCCATCGTGTTTTGGGTACCCAAACTGGCTCTCTGCAGTGGTAGAATCATAGAGGAATTTAGGCTCAGTGGGAGGTCTGGAGATTATCCCATTCAACTCCCAGCTCAAAGCAGGGTCAACCAGCAAAGTTAGATCCAGTTGCTCAGGCTTATATCCAGTAGCATTTTGAGTATCTGTAAGGATGGAAATTCTACCCTTTCTGGGCCCTTCATAAGTGTTGACTTTCACTGTGAAAGTTTTCGTAGTGTTACATTGGAATTTTCTTTGTTGTAACTTGTGTCTGCTGCTCCTCCTCCTTTTGCTGTGTACATTCAAGAAGAGTCCAGCTTTGTCTTTTCTATGATCTTCATTAGGTAGCTGAAGACAGCATCGCAATCTTGCCTTAGCCTTCTCTGCTTGAGACTGACCAAATATAGCGTTAATCATCTTGGTGGCCTTCCACTAGATGTTCTCCAGTATATTAGTGTTTTGTATTGAGCCCCAAATTGGACAATCGTTCTCCAGAGCCAAACAGAGGAGAATAACAATTTCACTTGACCTGATAGGTACACTGTTGCTAATATAGCGCAGTGTGCAGTTAGGATTCATTAGATTCATTGCTGCAAAAAGATCCACTGCTGACTCATGTTCAACTTGTCAGAAAGTTTCAAAAAGGACCTCAGGTCCTTTTCTGCAAGTCTGCTTTCTATTCAGTCAGCCCTCTGCCTGTGCTGTTGTATGAGTTTATTCTGTTTTCAGATGTAGGATGTTGCTTTAATTGAAGTTCCTGAGATAGGTGTTGGCCTGCCTTTCCCATCTGTTGAGGTCCCTCTGAACTGGACATCCTACTACTGAGTATAATTGACCACTTCCCTCAATTTGGTGTTGTCCACAAATTTGGTACTTTGATATGGTGATTAGGTCATTAAGTGTGAATAAGTCATTAATGAGGATATTAAGAATGTTGACTATAGTATCAATCCTGAGAAATAGCAAGAGTGACCAGCTGCCACTTGGTCTTAATACTGATGATCGCAACATTTATAATCCAATAGTCTATAGCCAGTTTTCCATCAGCCCTATAATCCACCTATCCAAACCACATTTCTGCAATTTGGCTACAAGGATACTGTGAGAGACTGTGTCAAAAGCCTGACTAATAGGAAAGTGAAGAGAATGCCTGGCTCTCCCCTTGGCCACACAGCCAGTCCTTTTTCGATAGAAGGCTATCGTGTTGGTCAGGCACAACACATCTTTGGTAAATTGAAGATGACTGTTCCCAGTCACCTTATCATTCATGTGTCAAGACATGACTTCCAGGAGCATTTGCTGCATAGTGTTTCTCAGGTCAGGGTTTAGGCTGACCAGCCTGTAGTTTCCATAGTTTTCTGGATCCCCCTCCTTGCTTTTCTTGAAGATGAGTTGAGATGTCCATACAATCCCAATTGTCCCCTTTTGTCCTTGTATAAATGCATATTATACAACCTTTATTACATTACCACATATGGTTCCTCTTCCCCTGCCCGCCTCCCCCACCCCTTTCTTTTCTGGAAGAGTCCTTGAGCTATTCTGCTTTTGTTGCAGACTAGACACTGTTTAGATTGAATCAGTATTGTGATAAATAAGATTAAAAGAATCCTGGTTTATGTATTGTGTAACTTGCATGAGGGTATTGAATAAGCAGGGAATTTGGGAATGAGAGGGAAGGATTTAATGTGAATAGTGAGTAAATAACTGAAGGCTGCTCTTGAGAACTGGATTTTTATCCTTGTCTCTGCCACAAAATGCCTGTGGTAATTGTTCATTCTTCCCCTTACGGTTGGTCATAGCTGTCCTTTGAATATGTGGGAAGCTGTTAAAATACAAAGTTTAGTGATGGACTTGAATCTTAGATGTCTCTGGACAAAGTTAGTAGGCACTCCAGTTTTATCCATAGTGTTCCTGTGACTTAGTTTGCCATCTGTAACTGAGGATCATGCATCTGTGTGATTTTCACATTAAGAATGGGGATGTAACGCTGAGGAGTGTGGTGGAGAAGCACCTTGGGGAATGGATAATTCCATTACAAGCTACGTAGCTTAGAGGCTACTCAGTGAATAAGACCTCAGACTTCATCGTTGAATGATAAATAATTGGTATGAAGCAAACATCCATCTGTTTTAATGAACACACTTATTCCTCTTTGAACAACAAAGCAGTGGATACATGGAATTGCTGTCTGGTTCAATACGTGAAAAGTATTGAGCATGCAGTGGAGCACAGACTGTCACTGGTGCCTCTGCTTGTTTCAGGAACAAAGAGTTATGCATGAGAAGGAGCAGTTTTCCTTTCAACTGTCAGGTGAGGAGGGAGGCAGAAAACTCAGTCTCTCATTTCCAGTAAGGATAGAATAGTTACGTCTGTGAATGACATCAGGAAAAGCTGTAGTTATTGAACAATGAGTGTGTTGATGTTTAATTGCACAGCAGTTTGTGTATTAGTGAGGAATACTTTTTATCTATTTGAAAAAAATATTATAATTAGATGGATATGTGAATTTATTATGATGGAAAGTGGGCCTTGGTATCAATTGAGTAGCCATAAGTTAGAACATCACCTGGCAGCTTTAAGAGAGTTTGAGCAAAGTGTTGAGGCATTTTTTTCTATCTTTTTTTTTTCCTGCTGTGTGCATATAACATAGCAAGTCTTTTGACTATAAAACTGAAGGAAAGAAAAAAAAAAAAAAGAGAAGGTTTTTCCACCTCCTTACTTCAGAGATTTCATTATGAAGGACTCACTTAAAAAAAAGAACAGTATAAATTGCCAGGGCAGGCTTTACTTTTTCTCGTCTATCACAAACATTGTGTTTCTGTGGAAATTTGTTGGGTTTGACTTACATGGAAAAGCAGAGGCCATTGTCACCTTCATAAGACTTTCAACAATCACTTCCTACAGCAGTTTAACGGTCAGGAGTAAAGTGCTCATGAAAAAGATGATGATGCAAGTTCTCTCTGTAGTAGAGTCGTAATCAACAAAGTAAACATAATTGTTTTAATTCTGCTGAGACTTATTCAAGTAAAGGTACACAAGTAAAGGTACTGCTGTTATTACTATTTAATGCTTTATTATGCTTAGATGTACTTCTGGCCTGTACTGTTGCAGGTCTTGAACAGAGCAGGTAAAAACTATAGCTGACACAGCATTCAGGAGAATGGTCTTTTATATAAGATTTTCAAGATGGAAACCCCTCTTCTTTTTTTTTTTTTTTTTCTTAAGCAGAAGAAGTGCCTGTACAACATAGGCAGGTACTTCTGGTGTTTTTACAGGCATCAGCTGGAATATAATCTTACTCTTCCACAGTGTTTACACTATTATCTTTACCTGAAGAAGGGACTTTTAGCAAATGGATTGAGTGCAGAATAATGACCTGTAGTGATGTTTAGGTTTTAAAATGTGAAAGACAGATGAGCTTAAGAAGAGGAGAGAGATGGGAACAGGGTGCAAAGGAAAGTTCTGATACACCTCTGATAGAAAGTTGTGGATTTGTCTGGACAGCACTGATTTCAAATAAAATGGAAGTGAACCAGAAATGAATATAAGTCAAAAATTGATTTCAGTCAAAGTTGAAATTACTGTGTCCTACTGAACCCAAATTTTATGGCACGTTCTTTGAAAGACAGCTATTTTCTGGATATATGTTATGGTTTTCCCACTTTGTTTTATTTATGTGGGTTTTGTGCTTCTGTATGTATTTGCATAAATGTCCTACCTGACCTAAGCCTACTAAGGTCTCATTGGTTACTGGAAGGTACAGTCCTTGCCAACTCCATCATGCTGGCCATAGTACTTGCACTGTCAGTCAAAATGGATAGTTAATCACATTGAAAATTAATATCACTGTCCTGGTTTCAGCTGGGATAGAGTTAATTTTCTTCCTAGTAGCTGGTATAGTGCTGTGTTTTGGATTTAGGATGNGGGACAGGCTGGGCATCGGTCGGTTGGTGGTGAGCAATTGTTTTTCATTTGCATCACTTGTCTTTCTTGGGTTCTAGTTCTCTCTCTCTTTTTGTTATTTTCCTTTTGATTACAATTTATTATTATTTTATTTTAATTATTAAACTGTTCTTATCTCAACCCAAGAGTTTTCTTACTTTTGCCCTTCCAATTCTCTCTTCCATCCCACGGGGCAGGGGGGGCATGAACACACAGCTGTGTGGTGTTTAGCTGCCTGACAGGTTAAACCACAATAATCGCGAAAGAAGACCCCTTAGGATTGGTTTTCAGTCAGATCACTTTTCTGACAGAGAGGTACTAACGGAAACATGCCTGTCAGATGTAAGGTGAATTTAGATCTCTTAAACTCATTATAAACTGCCTTATGTATGATAATTTTCCTGTGCTATCTTAAAACAAATAAAGTCAGAAGCCGTAGCATATATGTAGGATGAAGTACCTTTTCTTGTTACGTATAACTGTTAGTCCTGAGAAGCAGTCCAGAGTTCAACTAAGTCATTTCAGTAGAAGGAGGAAAGAGTGGGAGACAACTTGCAAGCAATCTGTTCAAACAAAAATTTGTCATTGCTGGAGAAGCTGCTTACAGAACTTGCCTGTTTCCCAAGAAGGCCATTTCACCTATCTTTCCAAGGTTAGACCTGAGCTGAGATGTTCTTACTGGCTCAGCAAAGTCTTAAGCAGAGGCCAGCACTGCCAGTGGTGCAGAACATATTAATTGTGTAGTACTTTGTGGTGTGGACCACTGCCTGTCAAAGATCGATGACAAAGATCACTATATGCATTTCAATTAGGAGACCATGCTCTCTGAAGTGGATTTTTTTCCCCTATTCTTTTTTGAACCTACCAATCCAGAGATGGTGCTTCATCTTAGATGTTTTTTCTGTCTCTAGAAAAAGTAGAATAGAAGAGCTAAGAAAATAGCTCTTCACTGAAGACAAGGATCTAAAATTATCTTCAGATAAATAAAGTAACAATTGTATACTTCTTGTCTTTACAGATACTTTGAAAACCGATGAAATCCAATTTGAAGGTTCCCTTGTCTAGCATCAAGTAAAGATCAAGCAATTTACAATTTCATAACACTTGCACAAGAAATGAAAACAGTTATACAGAATGAGTCTTTTGGGCATAACTTATGTAAAGTTCATGTGAGCATACCTACGTAACAGTATTTAACAGTACAATTAGACATGGATGGAGAGAGAACACAATCTGTGTATCAGAGGCTAATGGTTCTTCTTTCTGTCTGGGATTTGAATAACCGTCACTGACTGTTCAGCCTTCATTTCTGTTGATGAAGGCTTTGAAAAATCACGAAATGGCATGCCCTCAGTATCAGTGAGTGACAGCTTGCATTTACCTATTAAGTTTTGATGTAACATACATTGATTTCTTTAAGATTGAATGTTGAGGATGGCAAACAGAAATATGTTTAAAAATGCCACTGGTATGAACATACTTGTTTATCTCATCCCTCTTGTGCTTTCTCAAGCATCAAAATCTTACATTATGAGCTTTTGTAGGGATAGACTTGGCAATTCTATCATTTGGATGCTGTGGTAACTACCTGCTTCTCAGTTTTCTCTCTTGTCTTTAGGAGCTGGATCTCTGCTGTATATTGTGAAGTCTTGGATTAGCCAATGGAAAAGAGAGAAGCATTAGATAAATGCACATAGCTATCTTTAAAATACGTTTTAGTCTGTCAAATGCGTGATTAGAAATTCCGAGTTAGTATGCGTGAGCTGTCCTACATCTGTTTTTACATTCTTCTCAGGAGTCTGGAATTGAGCGTTGTCTCTGCTTCCAGGGAATGTGTCCACCGAAGTCTGTGTTCAGGAATATTTCCCTTACTCAAAGTACTATGTTCCCCATGTAATCTAAGCCTAATTACCATATTACTTCAGACCATTTTTACAAGTCTGAATTGAATAGACTTCCTTTTTTTCTCTGGACTTCTTTCCCAGCTGACCAGCTGGGCAACTTAAAAATATTGGTGTGTTGTCCACATCAACGTTCAGGAGAGTGGTTTTCAGGATATTGCTTCTTTTGTTGCTTCCTTTTATTACTGTTCCAGTTACTTTGGTTGTATTAGTGATCTGAGTCACCCTTTTAATATATTGCCATTTGTGTAGTACCAATAACAAAGTTGCGTCAAACCTGAAACATTTTGAATAGTTTGTCCTCTTTTGATGGTAGTGAGTCTTTCCTGTGCTTTCACTTTACTTGGAACTCTGGACTTCCCTAATGAATAAGTAGTTTGATCTCTAATGCGAGAAGGCTAACATCAAATCAGAATAAAATGAAGGGCATAGGTTGTTGTTAACAATACATAGTAACTTACTTCTTGACAGCTTTGATTTGAGCAGGAAAATGAATATATCGGACAATAAATATGTGTGTTATTGTGAAACGTGAAAGGTTAGGGAGATTGTGCAATGTCTTAATGCACTGATCTTTCTTCTGTAAAGACATAATTTTTAAGTTCTGGTTATGGACCCAAATAAAAGCGAGTTTGCTGTTCTTCTGTTCCTCCAAATGCTTCTGCAGTTTGCAAAAATAAACACATAATTTTAAAGAATTCAGCATGCTTAGGACTATCTGTTTCAAGACAGGGCCTCTTAGCACATCAGGGTTGACCTATATAGGCAGAAGGGCTGGAAAAGCTTGATTGGCTTCAGCTGTACCTTGTGCTTTGTTCAAACTTCTACTGTTAATCCCTCATTTTTCTGTGCACCCAAGTTATACAACATATATTCACATAACTTTACCTGTTCCCTGAATTCTTTCTTCCTACTTAAAGTGCAATCTTTTGGACTTTGGAAAGAGAGGACTGATCCCCACAAGCCCCCAGTTTTTTAAGGGATCAAGTCTTTTGATAAAAAGACTGCTGTGAAAAGAAACAGCATTCCCTCTCTGGCAATGGTCCATAACTTTAGAGGCTTTCTTGTATTTTTAGAGTGTGCTTTAAAGAGGATGTATTATCCCACTAATACTGCTTACAGACAACTGAGAAAAAGATCCATATAGCATTTCATAACACTGTAACTTTTGTTGAATTTCTGAGTGCGCTATTTGAACTGAGCACAAAAAAACTTCTAATAAACTCTTCCCACAGAAACTGAAACAGAAGAATCAGCAGCTGAAGCAGATCATGGATCAGTTACGGAATCTTATTTGGGACATAAATGCCATGTTGGCAATGCGGAACTGAACAAGGAAAATCAAAGTTTGTAATTGGAAAAGATACAAATTTGTTTGGATATACTTAATTTCTTTCTAAGAAGTAACATGTTTTCCCACAACCATATTGCAGTAATGTTTGAAAAGTCTTCAAGATTAAAATGTTGGGGTTTTGTAATAACTTAAATGGTGTTGGCTTTGTTTTTATAAAAGGTTCGTCTACAGGTTTTACCTGAGTGATTCACTTAGGCTGAATATAATACAACCTAAGTAACTTACAGTAATTATTTGGATTGCTATGCAAATAGGGCTTTTTATAAAAAAAATCCAGAAGCACTTCATTTATAAAACAGTTAACACTGTTGTGGATATAACTAAGTCTTTTTAAGTGAAGACTACATACTTACAGCCTCAACATTAACTTCTTCTGTAACTATGTGTTATAACTTCTTGAGTACTGCTCCAGCTATTGTATGGTATAGTATTCCTGTAGCATTACCTATGGTTGGAATACTTTGGTTTTGTTTACCAGAAGGCACTGAATAAGCACTTCATTATTCTTTTCCCTGCCAGTCCTAGAAAACTTCGGAGTATATGACCAGTTCATTATTTTGAGTTAATCATCAACCTTCGTTCTTTGTTCTGCCTCTGGTATTCCTTACAATTTTCATTAGCCCTGAAAATAGTCTTAATAATTTTTGTTATTCATAGATGCTGTCAGTGGACAGATGGATATGTGTACAATAACACTGTTTCAGTACAAATCCATAGGGCACTCTACTGTGAATATTTGTCAAGTTGAAAACTGACCGTCCTCATGATTTGCTTCTTGTGTATTACTTTTAACTCTCGTTCCATGCCCAGTCAGGTTCCTTAATAGTTTGTGTGAAAGATTTGCTCAGAACCTTCTGAAGAATCCAGTTAAATGGTATTCTTTTAAAATATATCCTTTTTACGATATGGGGTTTTGACACTGAATGCTTATTGATGTGAGATATATGGTTTTTAAAATGTTATACTGGTTTGTTGTTCTATCAGTCTTTTTTATTTTGGTTTTTAATAATTTCAATCCATTTGTCTACTCCTTGAGGTAAAAATCACTGACATGTAATAGATCTGATCACACCCTGAAATTAGGTACAATATAGTTGTCTTTTATTTCTCCTTTTGAAGGCTTTAAATCTTAACAGATGAATGGATGCCCAGTCTTATAATTGCAAATAAAGAGAGTTAGAAAATGTTCATTTTGATTCATCTACCCAGTGTTGAAAGTGATATGTAACTATGACAATACCTAGATGTGAGTAGATGTCAAAACACCTTACAAATAAGGTCGCTGTCTTTTCTCCCATACTACAAATGGAAGAGTGGATAGCTTAGTGGCAAAGATAGCAGCAGAACTGTTTGTTTCCCATTTAGAAATGCGGCAGACTTGTTGGTCAGAAATAATGGTTGATTTCTGCAGCTGTGAGAGATGTAACTATTTTATATACAAAGCTTTTGAAAAGGAGGTGAAGACTGCGAGTAGAGATTTCATTTTGTTGTTTGTTTAAAATGCAGGTGCATTTTTGTATTTGCAAGGTGTAGTGGCAGCTTTCTGTTTAGTGTATGTATAGGCATGCATCTAGCCTAGAAGAAGTATTTGAAATGGATTTTGAAATGGCACCAAGATCTTAATTGTGAGTGTAAAATTCTCAGTACTTAGTATTTTGTTCTACTTTTGGAGCAATTATGGAAAATGGAGATTAGTCTAGACTTTACTGCCTGTATACCATCTATGTATTCTTACTAAATGTCTTTAAAGTTTGTTGACTTTTTTATTGCATATAAACTGAGCAGAAGTAACCTAAAATGTGCATAAGAGTGCAAATATTGCAAGTAGATGTCTGGCCAATACAATATTCAGCTTATTCTGTGCAGCTGCCAGCAGTAGCCAAGGTTTATCCTACAATTTGTCATCTGAGAGAGAGGAGAAAACGCTTTAAACCACTACCAGAATAGATAGCGCAGTAGCTAAATTGCAAAGTGCAGAAATTGACAGAATTATAAATTATCATAGTAAATACTGTCAAAACAGGAACTTTGCAAGGTGTTGGACCAAAACCATACACTTTGACTTACACAGATGAAAGTAAGGGTAGTGAACATAATTCATATGCTACCACATCCATGAATAAGTATAGGATTTGGCCAAGAAGATGATGGTTTTAAGAAAAGTGGCAATTCCTCAGCTGTGAAACACTTTTAAAGGAATTACTGGGCATCACAGTGTGTGCTGAAATTTAATATTGAAGTTAATGCTAACTGAACTTTAACTGCTGGTTAATGAAATGGCACCAAATGAAGTATTTACAAATACCAGCAAAGCAATACCAACACAGATGTTTCAATGTTTTGTTTATATATCATTGACTATTTCTGTATTTCTGATTAGGCAGAAGCTGGATAAATATACAGACAGTCCCAGGAGCAGATACCAGAACCTAGGATGATTCCATTTTTGGAATATAAAAATATTTGAGGGGTTTGGAGTTCTTAGGGCTCTATTTTGCCCGGAGGGGACTTGGGGCAGTGGAGCTAGGATGCTGAATACTTTGTAGCATGTTTGTGGGAGCACCCCAAGTTAACACATACTCTCAAAATGAAACCATTAATGCAGCACCTTTGTAAACCCTGTAACAGATATTGAATGTTTGGTTCAGTGTCACAACACAGAAGATGCCTGCTAGGCAGTATGCAAAGGTCCAAGATTTTTCTTACGTAAAAAGACAAGAGTGCGGAGCAGATTTATGCCGTGTTCAGGAAAGATGCAAGGAGTTTACCTTTCCTGTTGTCTTCCATAGAGGCAGCAAGGCCACATCCGGAGTGCTCTAATAAACCATGACCTTTTTTCTTGTCCTGTAGGAAAAAAACCCCGTTCTGATTATAGTATTTCTTACTGATGGAAAAATTGGAACTTTTGCACAAGTGCTACTTAATCACTGTAAAGAATGGATTTAGGTGGAGTAGGACCAGGATTCTGGTCTCATAGGAACCAAGATTTCATCGGTGTGCAAGATGGCTTCACAAGCCAAAAGACTACAGCTGAAGGATAACTGACAACTGCTGTGGAAAACAATAAGCTCTGGATGTAGATTCGAAGATCTGAAGTTAAGAAAAAACATCAAAAAAAAAAAAAGTTACAATGACACCCAAGGACACCGTGAGTCAACTGAGGTTTACAGAGGTTGGATTAGTTTGATTACTTCATGCTAACAAAGGAAATGGGGAATTATAAAGGAATTTACAAATATATCAGTGCAGAAAAAAATATTCGGAGGAGAAAGTGAGTAGTTTGCTCACTCACCTTATTTAATAGTAATGAAGACGGATACGGTAGAGCATCAGGGCTTTAAAAGAGAAGAGTTTGCTGAGTTGGGAGGTTAATCTATTTTTATACATAAAAATAATAAGCTGGCTGATATGTATTGCGGGATATTAATGAAAGTGACAAAAAGTATGTACCAATGCCAGTTTTTATTTAAGAAAATGAAATGGATAACTAGAATGTAAGAGGTAAATAAATGCAATATAGTGAAACTTTTGTCTTGTTAAATCTAACTTCTGTGTAAATTTTAAATATTTTTCTTACATTGCAGAAGGGACGCATTCTGGCATCTGTTACAATGCTACACAACAAATAACGCTACTAAAAGCTGGGAACAGTGTTTGTGTTGATGTGAATGTAGTTAGAAGCAGAATATATGTTTTACAGCACTTCTCACTGGACTAGGTCCACTAAAGACCGGAGGCATATTTGAGGCAAATAAGCAGAGACACGTTTTCGTGTGTGCACTTAGCTCTGGGAGCATCTCAGCTCTTTGTATGCCTTCATGTTCAACTTGCAAGCTACCTAATTGCTTAGAGTTCTGCTTCTGTGCATGTTCCCGGCAGCTGATGATTTCTGATAATCACTGCTGAGGTGGTATAGACTCTGTGATTTTTCTGACCAAATCCTATAGGAGGCCTGATGTGCTAGGCCCGCTTTGGCCTCTCCTGCTCTCACTTTCCCTTCTCAGCTGACTGCCCCTACTACAAAGCTATAATGTTCTGGAATAGAATTGAAAATGAGTGGCTGAAAGGAATGAATTACATACATATCTGTGATAAAGTCCTTTCCTAGGTCTGCGTGTGCTTTCTCATGAAATCTTGCTTGAAAAATAAATTCAGATTTGCCTAAATAGGAAGAAAGATATGTGATTTTTAAAGTTATCTGGGTAGCAATGGATAGCAATGCAGTTGTTTTTATAGCCATGTAGAGGTTTTAGTGGT
>WAAD01034098.1:269582-400916 GCA_013389945.1 Fregata magnificens | reverse complement strand
AGCACTTCCTTGAAAGTCGCAGATTCAGGTCTTCGACCTTTGGTAGCACATCAGGCTCAGCTTGAGGCAAAGAGAGACGCAGCAGCATGAATCAGGCCTGAAAGGAGACGACTTTATGGCTGGAAGGTGCTCTCTCATATGCAAGTCTTTTTTTGCATACATAGAAGCCTCACTGCAGAGAGAGAAAGTAAACATGTATTTCATGAAAACTGAAAGATGACACAGAGTACGTGCATAATTTATATTTGTTGGAAGATACAGCTCCNCAGGCTTGAGCGTGAGACATGGTTGCAGCACCTTCTCACCAGATCTTTGCAAAATTGCCAGTCCATTAGAGAAAATATATAACACACCCTCTTCCTCATGCTCTCTTCACACACTTGTAAATGGTGCATAACAAAGAGAGTCCTGTAACTCTTCTGACTACAAACACACCTGTATAACCACCAGCTGCACACATGAAATCGCAAACCTACGCTCCCATTATTCACATTTTGTTCAGCTGGAAAAACCATCCTTTTCTGATGGCAATAAGCATTCTTGACTAAGCCACTAGATCTGTGAAGCTTCTTGCCTGACAGGACTCCAATAGCCAGGTGAGATCCTCCACCATTCCTTGGAAGGATGGGCCTGCAGTGCCGCTTGTCTTCTAGGACTTCTCTAATTGCGGAAGAAGACAGCTGGGACCAAATATGAGAAGACACTTTATAGCAGGAGAACAAAAGTGTCCTGGGCTTAGCCTCAGCCAGCCAGTTAAGGATGGAGGAGTTCTCAGGAAACCCTGATCTTCACTCTGACTTTTTTTGTACCTGGGAAGGGTGTCTGATTTGAAAAATGTAACCCCACTCCATCTGTAAAATAAGAATGATAATAAGACTTAGTTACAGGCCTCTTAGTTTTATTAGTTGTTGATGTCTAGACATAGGTTGGCACTGTGCAAGGCATGAAGAATGCTGCTGTCTCTGCGGGCTTTTAACCAACAAATTGTAAATACAAGCCTGGAGCTCATCAGTGGCCAGAATGTGATATCCTGCATAGTTCTGGCAATGCTTGGCCTTGTCTGAATGGCAGTGTCATATTGGAGCAGGGAGGGCTGTAGGACCACCAATCAACAGAGGAAGATGTGCTTTGAGAAAGGATGTATGACAACAGAGGTGCATTCCTTTCTAAATTGCATAAAAGAAACATTCAGTTGTTGAGGATGATATGGAGCATGGAGGAGATGATGAAGGCATCGCCGAGGTGTGATGTACTGCCTGAGTGGAAGCGGGAGCAGGAAAAATTGCAGTTGATGCTATAGGTCAGAGCAGTGTTCTGGGGAGCCTTGAAGGGAAGCACAAGTAGCTGAAATTTAATGTAGGAGGCCAAAGGAAAATGATGGAAGAATTCAGAGGTGCTGCTGTTGAGGCAGATGATTTACTGAGGTATTTGAAATAGGTTGCAAAGGAAAAAGATGAAAATGAAGAGGAAGCTCTAGTAGTCTTGAGGAGAAATGATCAGGGCATGACCACAATTTTTGTCGCATGGCTGACAAGGGTGAGCCTTAGAGAAGTTGCACATGGTGAAATGATGTAATTTGGCGAATGTCTGGCTCTTGTCTCAGACTGGGAGAGATGAGTCTCAGGAGATTTAATTAACATGTAGGACTCCTTGTAGGGAATCACTAAGTGTTGCTATGCCCAGAAGTTTCTCAAGAATTAGAAAGCAAAATGAAAGATGGTCACGATTCCCTGATTTCAAAAAGAAATTCAGCAAGAGTGGCAATCTGTGCTTGCTGTCCAGGGGATGAATATTCAGACCTGTTGTCTCCCTATGGATAGAAAGCTCTAGAAAGATCAAGTCCTTGTTTCTTGGGCTTCCAGAGGGTTTGCTCTGAGTGATGTTTGAAACGTAGCTCAATAAGCCTTTATGGAGAGATAAAGTATAAATTCTATCTTGATTTCATATTGACTTGTTATAGAGAAGCAACTATTCCAAAAACGTTTTCACATATTCATTCATCTCCCTTTAGAGAATGAGTGTGCCAGTTTCTGAGAGAGAACAAATTTGTCATGTATTATTTTTAGATGTAAGCAATTTGTGGTTAATGTTACTCTGCCAAAACAGGGTACCAAACTCCCGGTTTCAAAACCAGGCAAGTATATTGGATAGCTATAAAACTCAGTGTGAAGGAAAGAGGAGAAATTTTCACCTAACTCAAATAATCTGACATGTACTGCCAGCCTACAAAGACTGAAGCTGGAGTAGCTCAGCAAGAGAAGATGAAGAATATTAATGTACTGAAATGTCTATACATGGATGCAAGGAGCATGGAAAATAAGCAGCAGGCACGAGAAGAGATACTAAACAATGAAGTTTATGAATTAGCGGGCACAGCTGAGGCAAGGTGGGCTGATTCCTGTCAATCCTTTGAATGCCAATAAAGAAGGAGACAGTCTGCACAAATGGGCAGAGGGGCAGTGGCAGGATGCAGCTATGTTTTCTCACTGGTGTGGTGCATGCAATGGTCTCAAATGGTGTTCTGTTTTCTTGAAGAAACTTAAAATTGGTGGATCAGAAAAAATAATGAACATGATGGATCCAGTGCAGCTTTTTTTGTTCATGAGCTCTTGGAAATCCATAAAGTCCTAAAACAAACTGGTTGGTTGTGATAAAAGACAATTCAAGCATTTTAAGTTAAATTAACACTCAGAATTCCTTAGTAAAGCTACAAAACTCTGGATGCTCTGTTTGAATGTTGGGTGTATTCTTATGAAGCTTCCTAATTGCCATAATTAGTACCAGCCTCAGGATGGGCCACCCACTTCTCTTTCCCACTTTGATGTCAGCTGCTGAAGGGAAAAATGTAAATAGAAGCTGGACTGTAAACACAAACACTTACTGAGGTCTTTGGCCCCAGTATTGTAGCCCTGAGTCACTGTTTTAAGTTAAACAGCTCAAACATATAAGAAAGAACTATCTTATGAAATCTGAAACCATAAAAAAAGGCATTTTTGCCAGCCCCCAGGCATAGGTAGTTTGACCATTAATTGGTTTGCACTTGCCTTTTGCACACCGAGTGTTGATCACTGAAATCCTGCATCCATTAGCTGAACTGCAGTGCTTGGAGCCGGCTGGGTTTGGGTGAAGCAGACTCAGCTTTCCAGTGGAGCTGGGAGTCACAGCTGTCCCAAACTGGCCAAAGGGATATTCCATACCATATAACAAGTGCCATGCTCAGGAATAAAAACTGGGGTAGGGGAAGAAGGCGGTGGAGTTTTGGCTTCCAAGATGGCCATTGCTTGGCTGCTCTGTCTCTGGGAGAGGGTGAGCGATCTCCTTTGTCCCACTTGGTTTTTTTTTTCTCTTTCTCTCGCCTGTTAAATTGTCTGTATCTCGACTCACAAGTTTTCTCACTTTTGTTGTTCTCTCCCAGTGGAGGTGGAAAGCTCATGGGAAAGGGTGGTCTTGTGAGCATATCGATGTGAATACATCATGGGACATTGTGCTGGCCATGAGGTTAACGCCAGGGCTATTTCTGAAGCACATCAATGGAGAGTGACACCTTCAGCCTGGTTTGGCACCTGCTTCCCCACTCCTGGAGGGCTGAGGTATCTCAAGAGCCTGTGTGAATTATGGAGTAAGCGGTTAGGTACCCAGGATGCCACCTTCTGCTAGGGATCCTGGCCCACAGGTCCCTTTCCAGTTAGCTTCCCACAGATCTCTCTGAACTACTAAATTACTATCTAAGGATAGTTCATTCAGAGGCTGTTTTCCGCAGGCAGTATGGACAAGATTCCCCCAAGTTTGGATCTGTCCACCATCCATTAGTTACCACAATCCCAGAAAGCCGCGAAGTTTCCCTTCTCCTCAAGCTGCAGACCACACCATACCAAAACACCACTGTGGAAAAGTCTCACATCATTTAAACACTTTGGAAGGAAAAAAACACCAAAAATTATTATGTGTTAGGTCCTCCTTGGGGAGCCTGGTGAAGACTGAGGCTGTATGCTAGAAGTATGGATTGCCAGTTGCCTCTGGAGGACAAGCCCTGAGCTGTCAGGCTGTAATCCCCACCGTGCCACTGGCCAGGCTGCGTATTCCCTGTTGCAAATGCTTGTAGGCAGGTAGGCACAGCCTTAGTCTTGCTTAAAACATGATGGGGAAAGACAGACGTCTACTGCAAGGGGAGGGGACATGCCACCGAACAGGTAGTTGCTGGGGTGCAAGGTCCTGGTCTGAATGAGGTAGCAATAGGATTTGAAACTCTGGTGTCGATTTTGGTTTCATGTCTGGTTGTTGTGGGGGAAAAGAAGATATGGAACCATCACATTTCATGGTGGCTGGGCAATGTACTAAAATACACGGAGGAAGGTTTCTGGGCTGGCAGCGACAAGTGGAAAGAGCCTCGCAGGCTACTTACCCAAAAGTGAGCTTTACCAAAGGCAGGCGCAGCCAGCCCCCGTCCCCAGGCTTGGCCTTCTGGCTTTGGGAGGGAGCATTGCTGCTCGCAGGTGGTGGGGCTCTTCGTATCCAAGATGTTACTTCAGTCCCTTCCCAGCACTTTTTGTGGCACGCATGCGCAACCCAGAGCTGAGGGGATGAAACCGCATGTGCACCTGGTGCTTCAGACTCTTCAGACGCAAGTCCCAGTTTCTGCTCTTGTGGGGCTTGCTGCTGCCCATGTGCAGCTGCTTCCTACTGCCTCCCCATCACCCCGAAAGCTGATGCCCCTGCTCCTCTCCCAGCAGCCCTGGACCTGCTGAGCCTCCCTCCCAGACTCCTTTAGATTAGCTTAAATGCTTTTGAGTAGTAGATGCTTCCTTGCCTGGACCAGTTGGAAGATGGGGAATGCTTGTTTGACCAAGCTACCCCTTAATCCTTTAACAGGAAGCTTTTATCTAGCAGAACCAGGGAGTGAAAACAGGGCGAAGGCTTGTTAGCACAAAATATTGCACCGTTGTGTTTTCTTTGGCAGCTCAGCAGCAGACTGCAACACTTCACAGACATGTGTGTGTCAAAGCAAGCCGTGCCATGGGCTGGGTGCAGCCTGCTAGGAGTAGGGAAGGGAGGGCAACTGGAGATGGGTCTGGGATGAGATATTGCAATCTGCAACTGCCCCACATGTATTATTAAATCCACACTTTTGGATATAAAACCAGTGTGGAACTGTCAACACTAAATATGTCAGTCACAGGTAGAAATTGCCTGGCGTCCTGCAATTCTTATTTGCATGAAATCAAAAATAGTAGGAGGAAGTCTGCCCGCAGCAGACTTTCAATTTACGTCAGTCTGCCAAACTCTTCAGCGAAAGCAAGCCGCTGTGTGAACACTTAGTCATCACCTTCATTTAACATCCAGTGGGTGTAATGTTTGGCAGCCTCGCCCTCTGAAGAGGCAGCCCTGGCATCTCATTTCAGCACATTATCCCATTATATTGTGTGCTGTAGTATCCCAGTGTAAGGAAAGCAAAGAAAACACGTACCTATATCTGCACAAGGGGCACACAGTCAAAGCTGGCTTGTCTGGGGCAAGCAGAGTGCCTGTGATTAAAAAGCTGGAGGGTGGCAGATAGGGCAGGTCAGGCGAGGAGAGCGCTGAGACTGCCTGGGCGGGCTGGGGGGTCAGAGACCAGCACCCCCTCCACCTGAGGAGCTTGTTTCCAAACCTGCTGCTGGAAGGAAGCAAAAAAGACTGTCCACGCGGCTCGATCAGAGACAGAAATAGGAGCAGCATCACTCTGCCACACTCAGCACATCTTGGAAAGATGTTCTCAGTTCCCACCTGTTTCGGTACTGTGTGTCCTCTTGTCACCTCAGTGGTGCTCAGGCCATTGATGCTCTGGCTGTGGGGAGTACGGCCAGTCACCTGAGCTCTGCTGGCCCTCCCTGGGGACATTGGCTGAGCCATACCATGGCTCACAAATGGTCTGACTGGTGGAGACTGGAGGTTGCCCAGTGCCTGAGCTGGGGGATCCTAGGAATGTCCTCAGGGTGGTCTTAGATGTCTTTTTAGACACCAAAACCCATTCCAAATCTGACCCTACTGGGAATCAAAGACAGGTTTTCAAGGTGTAAGCATGATGCCAAGTGCAAGTTTAGAAAGTACCGAAGCGCACAACATTGATGTTCGCTAAATCTTCATCAGCCCTTTTTTAACAAACCCTATGATGTTGCATTTATTTCTGCAAGTGCTAAATATGTATTTTGGTCCTTAGGTGCTTAAGATCTGTGTAATCTAAAATCCAAGGTCCAGACAGATCCTCAAGGGCACCAAGCTTTCACTGGTATTCATGTAGTTGGCAATTAAGAGCAAGACTCATGCAACTACAAGTAAGCACCACAACACCTAACTTTTAGACCTCCCTTGTGCAGAACCCAGAATAAGAGTGGTCATATAGAGATTACAGCCATCCTGGTAAATTAAACGTACCCAGAAGCATGCTGTCACAAAGGCTGGCCTGCATCAAAGCTTTCAGTGATGGGGAGCCACATGAAGACTGTCTCCTTGGAGAGGCCCTGGACGATTCCGGCTCCCAGGTTGTGGTGAGATGCTCTTTGGCAGACCAAGAACTGACACAAGCCAAAAAGTTTCCAGGGACCATTCAGATGAGTTAAAAGTACACACGACTGAATTACAGTTTCCCTAGAGCCTCCCTGGCATTCCATAGTTGACTGGCACAGAGAGAGTCATGGGCTATCTATACAGCCCTTGGAGGGGACCAACAGTGGTGGGAGAAGAGACCTTTCATCCACCTTCACTAGGTGCCCTGACCTAGCAAGGCCCTGACAAGCACAGCATGCTTGCTCATCCACCCTTCTCCTGGCCCCAGGAACCTTGATTTTTTTGTGCATTCAACTGCTTTCTCACTATTTATCTCAGCCTCGGGCAACTCCCTGCTTTGCTGGCCAGCCACTGTCTCTCTCAGACATTTATCTGCCTCCAGGCAGTTGATGGGGAACCTGAACACCATGGAGCGTGAGGCAGAAAATCCTGCGAGAGCTTCGCTGTTGTGTGCTCAGCTAAGCAACAGCAAAATCCCTCGCTTGCGTTTTGTGCCCTTTAAAATGTAGAAAAACTGGACAGTGCTAATGTGGTGGCTTTGAAACCTTATAACAGGACATGATGACATGAGCATCCCTGAAATTCCACCAGTGCTGAGGGCGAGGAGGTGGATATTTTTATTTACAGCTAGCCTGTGACCTGATCCTGTGAAAGTATGCTTGTTAATAGGCCTGATAAGAGTGGGATTACTGTCATTACTCCCGTAAAGAGTGAGCCCACCAGCAGAATAAACATTGGCAGGATCAAGTAGCAGATGAGTCATCTTTTCCAAACACAAGAAGACAGCGAGCCAGTAAATAAACATGCTAGTTAAATTAGCTATCACACACAACTCCGTATATATTTAAAACAACCTTGGGATAGCCACCACCACATACTGAAATACTGTCTAGATCTCTGTCCTAACACAAACGTCTCCAGCTAACACCATCCTGACATACAGCACTCCCTCTCCCCAGCCAGGGGAATGCTCCTCCTAATCCAAACCATGTGGCAGTTGAGCATCAGCAGATAAACTAATCGAGTCCAGCAAGACAAACATCTGTGGGGTTAACTTGAGCTCTCCTTTACTTCCCCTACAACCTGTTTGAAGTCCATGGACCCATACTAAGTAAACTAGAGATGAATTGTGTTCACAGTGTCTCTGGTGTAAACATAACACTACCATATTCCCTGACAGGCATTACAAATAACTTTCAAGAATCAGTATAAAAACATAAACATTAAGTTAATAAAATAATATTTAAGCTGGTAACTCTTCCCTGAGGGTTAAAAACTTTTTTTTTTTCAAAACTAAAATTAAGTAGGTGAACTTCTGCTGAGTAAACTGATCCTAACAGTGCAAGGATGAACCAAAGCAGGGCCTCTTCTTTGTAATAGTCTTCTGGTGTTTTTTCAGACATCCTTCAAAGGACCAAACAATAAACGTCTGATAGGATCATGCCATGGTCAATTAGATCTCACCTATGGGAATGTTTTACCAATGTTCAGTCCACATTTTTCTTGTTAAATTTTATGCTACAGCTCCTTGCTGGCTCCATCACTGGCATCCTTTACAGTAAGGCCAGATTCAGTACCTGCTGGAGCAGTGGGAGCCCTCCCAGTTACTACAACGTGCGTGCTGGTCTGGGCATCCTGGGCCTGTCCTCTAGTCAAAGCTGAAAGACCTGTTGTCATAGGGAGATCATAGAATCATAGAATCATTAAGGTTGGAAAAGACCTGTAAGATCATCAAGTCCAACCATCAACCCAACAGCACCATGCCTCCTAAACCAGGTCCTGAAGTGTCACATCTACAAGTTCTTTGAACACCAAAAAAAAAAAAAAAAAAAAAAGGTCTTATCCTCCAACGGGAAGCTGGTGTACTTATTTCCAAGGACTTCTGATTTAGGGTCATTCTGGGCAACAGCTAGGGCCTGTTTTTCATTGAGGCTGAGGAAGTCAATATGTATAATGCGCTTATTGTCTGTGAAAGTCAGGCGCATGTGTAGGGATATACACAGATGTGTTCAGCACTGGGGAAAACAGAGCTGTTTGGGGAGTTTTGATGAATATGCCATCACTGCATATGGATAGTGTGCCTTTCAAAAGAGAGAGCTGTGTGGTTTGTATGGACTTTTGTAGCCTGAGGTGTCAACTTCTAACTCTTAATGAAGCAATTTTTTTGGGTCTTTTTTCCTCTCAACACTGGATTGTCCATAAAGACACATTTTTCCCATTGTACTTCATTCTTAGAAGAAAACTGCAGCTGACAATGATACTTGTTGAGATTCCTTCAGCTCTAGCCTTATTTTGACAGCATTGTAAATGAGTTATGGGACCAATTTTGCCTGTACCGTTAGCCATTGGTCCCATTTTCATGGTGATTTTGACACTATCTCTAGTATCTTCTTCAAAGCTCTGTATGGGCTGGGTGCCATGTGGTTTGACGGTGAGCTTTCCCATTGAAATCCATACAAGCCTAGCACATGGGCAATTTCACAGCATGGAAATGATGTTTCCAAAAATGTACAGTGTCAGTATCTTTTCCTTGGGCGTGGGGCCCACTCGCTGCCTTCTGAGCTGAAAAACGCTCCAGTTGTAGCAGTGGCTTTGTGCAACTTATTTAAGGAGCGGAGTCTCAGCTGCTGCAGACTTAATAGCTCCACTGATTTCTGTTTCCACCTGATAAAATTACAGCTCATTTGTTTGCTTGTTGGTTTCATTTAAGATTTGAATTGTGCTGATGATCCTCACAAGATCCATTTCCTTCTGCGTCTTTTGTCGAGACGCTGGTGCTGAATTGGGTTGAGCTGCGATGTGGGAACTCTTCGTCTTAAATTAACTGTTGGGTGAAATCGTGACACAGGCTGTGACAACAGGAAGAGGGTGACAGCCTTTGGTGGGGCTCCAATTCTGAGTACCCAGTCATCTGTCCCTCAGTCTTCCTACCTGTGCTGCAGGAGAGCCGACAAGATAGTGAATGTTTTGATCTGGGAATAAAACCCCAATATTGGAGCACAGTCATGGCTCTGAATGTTTCCTGACCATTTAGCAGGACAAAACACACCAGAGCAAAGCAAATGTAAAGTGTTACTGTTCTTATTTCGTAGAGCCACTCCATATCTGTATAGGGTTCTTCTCCACGTGGTTTGATTTCAGCAGTCTAAGGGCACAGCATGCCCAGCAGTGGAGAATCAGACTGTGTCATTTTAATATGGAGTTTTAGCTGTGTTTCATTCCAGTAATATTTCACAGGAGGCTTCTATGACTGACAGGCACCATATAAATAAAATATGTGATCATTTCAAAAGCATAACCTGTAGGTTGCTCTATTGTGCTGACTACAACATTTGCTACTAACATTCTTCCTCAGCCATAAATACCATGAATCAATGAAGCTGCTGGACACGGTGGTTTTAAAACCAGTCTATAAACTAAACATGTAAAAGAGGTATATAAAACATAAGGTAGAGTACATATATATACACACACATATATATGCCAGTTACTCACTCACTGTCATGTATTCACATGGTACAAAATATCAATTTCTTCCTACTCAACCACATACTTTTAGCAAATGTAAAAATAAATCACCAGTAAAAATAAATCAAGTGACTCAGTTGCCCGTGTACTGTGAACTGTGATATGCCCTGCTTGTCAGTAGGTGTCATGCAACACCACGGTTTTTAAACACCTGGCTTGCATAAAAATGTCCCTTAAAGAAGATATACGCCTCCAAATGGGTTCTGTTTATTTTTTAAGGTCACAAATATTCTCATCTGGGTGATGAACAAGTGTAATGTGAGCATCCACTAATGAGGAGCTGCAACTAATTCCTGTCTCTTTGGTTACACAGTGGGGCGTGTTTGGAAAGGCAGCAGTAGCCAACACAGCAGTGAGCTGTGTAGACAGGGTAGCAGAGAAGAAGACAGCCCTTGCTGGAGACTCTAAGCACAAAGGCACCAAGCCTGATACCTGCTCACCTCTATATTACCTTTTCTTTTCCCTTTTCTCCCTGTGCCCCCAATAATCTAATAAAAACTCTTTTGTTTCTGTCATAGCTGCAAACACAACTCAGTAATGTCATCAGACAGATCAGCCAGCTCAATTTTTCTCTAATCCAATCAATAAAATGACCGTGCTGTGCTCCCTGCTCCAATTTAAAATTGAGGGTGGTGATAGCCTGAAAGAAGTAGATCCCAGTCTGCTGCTGATCACACCGCAGGGTATCATTTTGTTCAGTTGCTGTTTTCACAGCTTGGTCATACGCACATTGAACCTGCAAATGCAGCAATGAAGATAAATGAAGTGGGGAGCAAAACAAAAGTTGAATTTTACAGATTTTAGGCTGAGTGGAGCCCTCAAAGAGCTCATCGGCTGCCCCAACCATTAGTTAAGTGAGTGCCTGCGTGCCCAGTAGGACGGAGGAGGGTTCAGTAACATGCCTGGCACGACGTGTGTGAGTGACATGACTGCCCACAGGGTTTTACATTTCTGTGCCCCAAAACCTAGATCGATCCACAGCCCTGAGAGGTTCGGACTTCCGTGAGAGGTTCAGACTGCCCTGAGACAGGGCATTAGATAGAGTGGTTTTGATCAGCCAGGTATTTCCATTCCAGCTCCCTCTGGCTAATTCCTGATAACACTTTGAATGTCTATTGATCAGGGAGAAATTTTTCTATTTGCTCCTGCAATTGAAATCTCATTTGATTTGTTGGCATGAAGCCATCACTAGTTTTTAATACGAAGAGAATGATTTTTTTTTTCAACATCTATAAAGAAGAAAATTGTTGCAACTCTTTTTTTTTTTTTTAAACAGCTTTAATGCCAAAGCAGCTGGGGGAAGCAAGTCTGAATTTGTCAGACAGATAGATAGCCCTCGTTGTAGAGAAGTGTCTTGGAGTGTTCCGGTTAAAATTGGTTTTGATTTGCCAGAGTTAAGAGCTGTTGAGAATTGCACATGCAGTAAATGTTTTAACACTGATAATGCTGAGCTGGGAACTGGCAGAAGCTCGCTGCTGCCGCTACTGTAGTTGTGGTCTGGCCGAGTTTGCTGAGGCATGGGATGTTGGAGGCCCCCAGGGACTGTAAACCGAAGGGGCCAGGTGGAGGGATCCCGAACACTAAATGAAGTGAACTGGAGCCAAGAAAGTGACAAAGTCCCCATGGGGATCCGACCTCTCAGACCTCTACTGAATCCAGCCCTAAAACAGGGTGATTTTTTCTTTCTCCTGCGCGAAGTCACACGCACTAGGGGAGATGCCATGCTGGTGTTGCCAGTAAGGTAGCGAAGCACTCTGACAGCGTATTGATTTTGCACAGCATAAGATACTTCATGGAAAGAGAGACATTTACTGTGTGACTGATAGACAGAACGGCAGGTAGCTGTGTAATCAGAGAAAATGGAGGTTACTAGCAGGATCTTATTTATGGTCCTTTATTGTGAAAACATGGAGCACCCAAGAAGGACTGTTAGTTTCTCTTTAAAAGCTCTTGGAACAGCTTCCCAGCACCACCTGCGGTATTGCAGTTAGTGAACTATTGGGCTAAGTAACTTGGACCAATGTTTTGTTAACGGATATGTATTACTAATAGTATATTTATTGATCTATCACTTGAATTGTGGCCAAATCTTGACTCTAGTCAGAACCTCTGGGGTAGCTATAAACAGTGCAACGCCATGGCTGTACACGACTGACACAACATCACCCCTTTCCCCAGAGAGCATATTACCTCCTATTTATGTCATTGTTTCTGCATCCTGTATGTGGCCACAGCATATCCATCTGTAGGTCCAACACCTGGTGGTGAGGAGAGAGAAGATGCGGGTGGTCGTAATGTAGTCATCTATAAGGTTGTCAATAAAATCTATAGATTGAGAAAAGGATGCAAATAAGGAGCATTCAAACAGCTGGAATATACAGAGATACAGAGAGATGTGTGTGTGAGAGAGAGAGAGTGAAAGGCAGAACTTAATTCATGTGATGTATTCAAATATATGTCTGACAGATACGCAACTTCCAGACATATTACAGGCAGTAGAAAGAAAAGGGTGGATATGCATTTACAGATATATCCAGTTCTCTAAGCAAGAGAAAATACGTAAATATAACAAATATAGCTTAGAGCAGCAGAACTAGTGGAGGCTGGTTTCCTATGGATTTGTGTCCTGGCTTGACTACCCAGCATATAATAACGTGTGAGCTCCAGATGACTATTTCCCATGTCTGGGAACCTGACAAGGTTTTCTACCGTCTAAGAAAGGGTTAGACAAAGCTTGTGCTGCAACCTTTCCTTCAGTGGAGATGACAGAACAGCTCTTTCCTCTACTTGGCTGCCGATTTTCATTAAATCTGTAGGGATACTGTACCTTTGAGATTGTCAAATATGGTTGAAATTAGTCAAGAGGTTTAAAATTTATTAGTAACACATATACATATATACATGCACACACGTGCAGTGCGTGCTTTCAGAGGCATGGGCTCATAGGAAGCCAAGCTAAGAAGAATATGTAAAAAGCTCTCTGATCTCTATGCTGCTCATTCCCAGTGTGAAGCAAAACAGCAGAATGTAGTTTATTAAAATACTTGTCAGTGTGTTCTTAATTTAAAATCTCCTTCTTTCTATAGGAGAGAAAAAGAGGTGCCCCTCTCAAGAGCTGAACAAGAGGCAAATGTGTAACTGTTCATGGATTTGAAAGCTCATGTAGTCCCTTGTCCTATATTGCTCATGCCAAAGAGTGTACTGGCAAGGTAGTTCCTACATGCATAAGGCACAATTAGTGCCATAAGTTGAGTAATACCTTGGTAAGACTATACCTGGAGTCCCTTACCCAATTTTACTGCCATGAGGTAATGAAGAAGCATTCAACCTGGAATGGGGCAGAGCAGGCCTAGTAGGATGGTCAGGGATTTTAGCATTTATTTTTTGAGTGGAGACTAGGAAAGGTTTAGCTTAGCAAAATGGAGGCTGGGAGAGAATATGGTCATTCTCTATAAAAACATCAGAAAGGCAAGTATGAGCAAGGCAGAAGTGGCAGTCAGAGACTATTGCTAGCATAAAGAGCTCATGGCTGTAAAATAATCTTCTGAAATTAGACCAAAAGTTGAAAGAAGCTACCTAGTGAGCAGAGGAGTTAATTCCTGGATCTGCATTTTAACAGAAGTAGAAGTAAATAGCAAACTCATTTTAAGATGTAGCTTAATAAAAGATTGCCAGGAGGATGTTTGACGCAGTGATATGTGACTAAAAGAACTTGGACTCTACAACCCAAGATGTTTTCCATCCTCGTGAGGTTCTAAGGGACTTCATTCAGCAGTTCAGAGCCTGGAAATTTGGGATTGAGCCTTTTACTATGTTGGAAAAGCAATGTGCCATAGGGTAGGTCTGCAGTGCAAAGCCACATTCAGCACTGAAGAAGGGAATAAAGGAATTTAAGCTCCTCTGCCTACACCCCACACCAAGTGGCATACCATGCAAGCCTCCAAGTGACATGGTTGCAGCCCCATCACTGCCCCCACCTAACCTGGCACCATGTCAACTCCTGCTTAAATGCTATTCCATTAGCAAGAAGCACAGTGCTCTATCCTGTTTCATTACTTTATCATTTTCTTTACTCATGCCCTATTTACTGGGCTTGTAAAATGTGTATAGCCTACAAGTGGAAGAAAGAGTTTGACTAAAAATATAATTAAGAGAATCCTGTACAACACAGACATGGAAACTGTGGAAGGCATCAGCCATAATGACAGTGCTGTTGGGCATGCATAATTGAATGTCACTAAGCCACCCAACAGCATTCCATGTTATGTGGGTTTGATTTCTTTTTCCTGGATACTGCTGAACAGATTGGTGGGAGTCTGAGGGGAAGAAAACAGAGAGAATTATATTCTGACTTGCATCCCAGATGCTGAGCCTCACCTTCCACCAGCTTTCCAGCCTGAGATTGTTTCTCCCAATGCACAGGTGTAGGAGGAATCTCATTCCTAGTGTGGCATATAGGCTATATTTCAATCTCTCTTTATGTTTATCAGTAGCATAAATCTCTTTTCTTACAGTGCAGAACATCTCTTGGAGGCAGGAACTCATTGACCACATGCTGCAGCAGTTGGAGAGGCATGCCTACTAATTACTGGCACTCTGGAGCACTTACATCAACATTTGCTGTTGCAAGTAATAATAATGAGCCACAGCATGGGTTGCATCACACAACCAATAGCTTCCTTCCTACTTATTGGTTTTTACGATAGTTATTTCTTTTCGCCTTCCAACTTTGCACCCTGATCACCTTCCTCATCCATGGACCGTGAACAGGCTCCAGGTGGGACAAAACTTCCAAGTTGGAAGGAAGGAAAATAAAGGCACTAACCCTGTCTGGAAATTTGTCTGAGACACAGATTTCCCCTGAGCCACTCTCACATATTTCAAAAAGTATATTTGGGTTAGTGTTCCCCAAGGTATGGCAGGCCTGGCTGTGACAACATGGGCTGGTGTTACAGAACAATTTTGCTATATAAATTGAACAGAAAGCCTTTGTAGATCGTAGGCATCCAGTCCATCCAGTTCTGAGGTGTTAGCCATCTTCATTCAGACTAAAAAGATATCATGGGAACTGATGGTGCACAGTTACCAGAATGAATCAATGAGGTCTGCTTAAATCAGTGGAGATCCAATGCTTTAAAACACACGTGAATGTTAGGAGAACGGAGGTTTCATATGGTTAGCTCTTTGTGGTGTCCTCCTGTTCGTCTCTTACATCTCTGCAAGTTCCTCGTAAGTAGGCAGTATCAGGCTGGACAACTTACAGACAGCTGTGGTGGATGCTTCAGGACACCACACCAGCCCTCACCACCCTTGTAACAGCCATTTCCCTCCAGATGTTTCATAGGTTATTTCACACCGACTGACATCCATGGTCTGAGAGCTATTGCTAATGTGCTGGACTCATTTGTGTGTTGGTCTGGTTTGTGACAGTGCCACCCTGCCTGAAGCAGGGGACTGCACCAGCATGAAGAGCAGAGCATGGTGGGTGCCTTCCTCCTTTTCTGTAAATTGTTCCTGTCCTTGGTCACCTTTCCATCCAAGTGATCTTGGAGAAGGCGGCTTTGTATGCCAGCGTGAGCAATTGCTGATCCATCTGAGGCAAAGCCCAGCCAGCATCAGCTCAAGAACTCACAGCCTCTTCCTGCAGTACATCAAGAAATTAGATGTAACATCAGAAAGTCCGGTTCACATTGTCTTCTTGGGTTGGGCTTTACGAAGGGTGACTCCCAAAGGGTGCCTAAGCCCATACCCTGCATCCTCCCCCACCAAAAAGTTACTTCCTTATTACTTTTCTACCTGGTAGAACAAATCACCTTCTTGTTTTCATCCACAGGCTCCCTTAGTCCCTACTTAGCTGAGTTAACATACACTAGCAGTCTGGAGACTCACAGAGGTGCTTTCAGCAACATGTGCTTGGCTCCTATAACAACTCCATGGAGAGCACCTGCATGCCAGTGCGCAAAATGAAGCAAAGTACACACATGCAACATGCAAAGATTAAAGGTTAACTTCTTTATTTTCTAGTCTCACATATCTTCTTTCTTTCTTTCTTATTTTGATTAATACTTCAAAAAACCACTACCAGTGCTGAAATAATTGCCAGTATCTTGACCAGCAACTTGTGTTTTCGAGCTTAAGAAGCTAACGTTGGTCATAACGCATCAGCCTGAAGGAGTGTGTTGTCCAATATCCTATTTCTGAGAAAAAGCAAGGGAAGAGCACAGCCATATATACTGGTACTGCCACAAAATATCCTCCCTGCCTCCAGCAGCTCGGGGACTACACAGGCTGTGCAGGCAGTTTTTGTATGAATGATAATGTGATATATGCTCTCTATTTTTAGTCAGCCAGCACATATAAGAAGCTTCTAGGATTTTAGTCTACTCAAGTAGGAGGCAAAAAGATTTTTAGACATTATTTATTTCTATACATAAAGAGGAAAGTACTGTTTATTTCCCCCAATGTATTGCTATTTTCCTCTTATTCTCAAGGTTCTCCATGCTGGAAAAGTAAATATACCTGTGAGTTAAACACATCTTTTTACTTGAAACTGATATGAGGACTTACTGAAAAAAAAAGGTAAAATGCTGTTTCAGTTGAGTCTGATTTTTTCAAAATAAAAATCCATATTGATGAATATTTGTTAAATCAGAAGATGGATGGTCAAACAACCAGGTAAACAGTTTGCTGGCTGTTTTCCCAAACCAGAGCCAAGATTTTTTAATAGTGCCAAAAATGAGAGTTGATAGGTGCCGAGGAAAGTCTGCACAATGCACAACAGGAACTTTTAGTTGTTCTACCAAGCCTAGAAATCATGCTACATGCTCTGAGTGTCCTTTCCCGGCACTTATCTATTGATCTGCTACATACATATGTGCTATAGCATAGCTAAGTTGCCTAATTTGAAGTATTTCTCAGTCTTCAACTCCCACTGATCTCAGTGTTTATGTTTCTGGGGGAAAAACCCCACAAAACAAAACAAGAAAAAGATTTGGCTACCTTTTCAGGAGTCTAGATGTGGAGACAGAAAAATAGATACTCAAATCCTGGCACCAGATGTCTGATGGCATGTTTGGAGGATTAGTAAGACTGGATAGACAAGAAAAATGGAGAGGAAGGCTTCACCCAATATAATAGGAATGTATCTGCAAGCAATTATTATGTCATTATCATTTCACAAACAATACGTATTAACTGGTACACAAATCTCTGGAAGTGCTAAATGAAATGTTAACCATTGTATTCCAAATGCTTTATCACAAGAGACATTTTGTGACATCAGAAACTAGTTTTCCTTCCACTCAATTATCTCTATTAACTGGTAATGTATACTGAATCCCTGCCATGTGTTTTGTAACGCTGATCCTCATTAACTGAGTAAACAGAAAAACAGCCTCATTGGCAAAGCGACTCAAGTGACCAGAAAGCAGAGATCACTCTGGCCGGAGAACATCCATCATCAGTCCCTATGCCAGGCTATGAAGTTGGCATGTGATTAATAGGCACTCGGGGTGAGCAGGACCACAGATGGAGTCTGGAGCAAACACAACACTTCCACAAAAGCCCACAGCTATGGCAGGATGCAAGACTTTGCTTTACAGGAAGCATTTTACGGCATCAGGTGGATTTCAATGCCCCGAAAACCCGGAGCAGTTTATAAAGCAAAACGACATAAAACCAAAAAGCACAGAGCACACAAACACATAACCCACTTTTGTTTTCTCCCATGCGGCAGTGCAAAATTGGACAATTATCCTTCCCTTGAAAGACTTGAATTATAAATGAAATTCCTGGATCTCTATAAATGGGTAATTCTCACACTGTCGTGTAGTGGGCCTGATGCTTATTAACTTTGACCTCACGTATAAAGTGCTATCAAACCAAGGACCAGCTTCAGAAAAACATTTAAGCACGTGCTTAGGTTTAAGTGCTGCAATGAAGTTGTTGGGAGTAAAGCTCGTATTTAAATACTTTGCGAAGCAGGGGTGTCATTATGAGTTGAAAAGCAGCCCTGGACTTAAAGTGCTCTGACTCCAGAGCAGCTGCATCCGCTTTGTCTCACTCTGGAGCGGTTTGAACGGCCGAGCAGGGAGCACAGCTGTGCAGAAACAGCCCCAGCCCCCAAATCCACCAACTTCAGTTCTGCTGGCCTCTCTCCCCCGTTCGGTGTAATTGCATGAGCACAGCCTGAATCTCTTCTCACTTCTGCAAGTGTAAATCACAAGTAAATCCTCTGAGGAGGGGACTGTACAGTGGAAACGGGGAGAGTGAGGCCAGCTCTTCTCTCCGTAGGTACTCCGTAAAATCGCAGCAGCGCTGGAAAAACAATCCCTAGGGGAAAGAACTAAAAAGGAAAAAGGTTTCTGTAAAACTGTCGTGCACAACAGCTCCTATGGTGCTTCTGTCATCACCTTCTGATCGTCCTTTAACTTTGTAGCTTATCTAATTCTTCCTGAGTTTGCCGAGTCCAGTTCTCCCCTGTGTAAATCCACTGACTGCGGTTACACATGATTTACACCAGCAGGAGCAGGCAAGTGGAGAAATGGCCCTGGTGGCCCTTACCTTCCCACCACTGAGCATCTTTAACTCACAAAGACTAAGGATCACACCCGGCAGCTTGTCCCTTGTGGGTTGGGTTGTACAGGCATGGAGTCCATTATGGGATTTATTAACGGAGAAGGTGATGATGGCAGTGCTGTTCTTCCTGCAATTTGCATAAAATCTGTGCAGAAAGAGGGAGAAAAATTGTGAACATCTGGCTATACCCGTAGCCGCGACAGAATTCCATTACCATGTTGGCAGAGCCCGTGAGCACGGGACTGCTAAATAATTCATTAAATTAGCAGAAGTTGCAAGTGGAAGATGTACACTAATCTAACACAGAGCAACACTGTTCTCTATGGCAGAACAAGCTTTACAAGAACAAGGTTTTTACCACCTGATGTCAAACCAAAGCCTAGAAGGATGTCATTCTTCCTCCAGTGAATTTAATATGGGATAAAGTCTTGGAGGAGACTCATTGCCCGGTCCTGTGGACGCTCATTCTGCATCACGGGGGACAAGGACAGCTGCTCTCCCTCCCCACTGGGCTGCAGAAAGACTCTGCCCAAGCACTGTCAAGACAGAAAATGTGATATAAGCAGGATTACCACCAAGTGTGTCACTCACTTGGCGTAGCAGCTCGCCTAGCATTGTCCTCTGGGTGAGGCTGATGAAGAGCTCCCAGCCAGGCAAGACTCGTGGCTCCTGCCCACCTTGAACTCTTCCATTGCGTGGGTGTATGTGTCTCCCAGCTGCTGGATGACAGCCACGAGGCCAGCACAGGGAAACTTGAGCACAAGGCTCAGTAGGGCACGCAGAGCTCCCCAGGGCCAGATCCAGACCACCAAGAGCCCAGGCTGAGGTCCTTCACTGTCTCAGAGGAGCTGGGAGCAAGTCCCAGGGCCGGGACTCCTGCTGCGGTTCAGCACATCTCCCCACTTGGTAGAGGCATTTCCTCACTCTGTGTCATGAGATGTCTTGATGTCCTTGGTTGACAAGCAGTTGAGGTACTCACAGTATTAAGCCACAGAAGAATCTGCTGAAACAGCAACAAGAGCATAACCAGAAATCAGCATCAGCTGGAGAACCCAGACAGAAGCAGCACAGTGTTGGTCACTTATTCATGATTAATTCAACCATCTCTAATTTGCCTAACATACAGAATTTGCATTTACTCTGAATTTGCTATATTAGCTTCCATACAGCATTACATTGGCTCCCTGCAAAACCCATTTCCCATCTCTTTGTAAGCTAAATATTTCCAGCCTTTTTTCTTTCCTTTTTTTTCCTCTTTTTTAAGGCAATGAAATCAAGTATAGTTCCTCTCTATTGTTTTGCAAACAACTGCTGAGTAAAAGAGCAAAACTGTGTCAGATCTCCATATCACCTGAATGAATGCCATTCTCAGAAAGGACAGTTCTTTCATCTTAATTGCTAGCTAGCAACAAAGTGTTGGAGTTCAGCACTTCAATATAAATCAATGATGGAAAAAAATCATAACAGTTTACTAGAAAAGATAGTGTCTTTTATTGTGGGTATTTTAAATCTGCAAAGGTAGGAGAATTACATAGCCTACTTGCTCTGCTAACACAATATTTATAAATCCCTATTATGCCAGTTTCCATCATTTTAATTTTTTTTTCTATTCCTGAGCAATTTGCAAACAGTGTTCTCTGTTCTGATAAACACTGAAATACAGATACTTTGCAATACCCAGTACTTGTGAGTTTACAAATGAGCTGCACAAAGCACTTGCAATTTAAAAATTATTTTTTAAAAAACGTACACAGCTCTGAGACTGCAGAGCTATAAAATATCACCCTGAATAGGCATGTGATTCATTGCAATGCACTTAATGTCAGGCCTTTCATTATTTAGCATGAAACCTGGCCAGTGGGGTTGGCCCCACTCCAATGGGTACTACAGTTCCCAAACTCCCCCCCCATAACCATGTAGCCTGATCTAGTGGTCGCTCAACCCAGTGCAATGATTACAATGATAAAAGGTGACTAGTGATTTGAAATATCCATCCCTACCTTAAAAGAACTTAATCTCAGAGATAGGGCGAGAAGCTGAAGGTCTATTGGGTATGCAGAAGCAGAGGTGCCTAAGAGCATGGACACTGGTGAGTATCACCTTTCCCAAGAGAGAACTTTCTATCACAGAACATTAAACTGAGAATTGCTTTAAAAAAAAACCAGTCTCTAATTAAATAGGATTAGTATATCTTGTCATTAAAGATGAATCTTTCTGGCTGAAATGCCAAGATTTTATTATAAACAAAACCAGCCTTTTCCATAAGTCTGTGGTGATCGAGTGGTTTAAATGTGCACCCACAAGCCAGTGTGAAGCACTCACATTACCATTTGAAGTTGACATCCAAACTTCTCCAGCAGCTGGTCCCTGTATCCAATTAGTTTTCTTGACAGGACCTGAATATTAAGTTGTTGTGGGTTTTAATTAAATATTGAAGAATTATGGTGACATAGCATGACAGCCTACTGCAAAATAATTTACAATATCCTGTTACATTGTTATTTTAAAACAATTTTCCTAGCATGTTTAATCTTCTTAAACCTGCTGCTAAATGAAATTACTGTATTTTGCTATATATCAAGTAATGATAAATGGCATCTTGGATTTACACGTGCCTTCCATATCCAAGAAGCAGAGTACTCACTCCTCCTTACCTGCCTCCCTCCTTCACTTAAAGAGAAAAACATTGCTTTCCATCATTGAGAAGCCTGAGTTTTTTAGAACAGATCCTCAAGGGGGTCACTTATATTTTAAAAACTGGGCTCAGGCTGAACATGTGCTATTACCATCAAAGGCAGAGTGGTCAAAATGGATATTACAAATCTGTACAAGCCTTCTTTGTCTAACAGCTCAGGTCAAAAAGTGCCAATTCATGTGTCTGATGTTTTGATGCAGTTCGTGCATTGGCTGATAAAAGAATCACAAAATCCACCATTCAACAGCAATTAGGCGTGTAATAAAATGGGTTGGATCCTGTCCTCCCTTTCAGCTGCAAAACCCCACAGAGCATGATGAAATTCCTTAGGTAAGTGCAACCCAGAGCAGGACTTACCTGGCAAGTGCCAGTATCAGCAGGTATTGTGTCAACCTAGTCTGCAAATATCTATAGAGCTGGGCTGATGCGTCTTTTCAGGTTTTTATGCAGTGCCCGTCCCCTCATTAGCCAAACAGTGATCCACTGTGCTTATCCTTCCACACACCCTGAGATTGTGTGTTTAAAATAGACCTTCGTGATACCAATATTTGAATATCACTGGCTATCTGAATGACGCTAGAATTAATTTTTTGATCAGCTTGGTTTGAAGTAAACGAGAGGAGGAACATAAGATCCCCGAGCACACAGTATATTTTTCAAAGGTTAGAAAGATCTTTTCTCCAGCACAAGCAGGAAAAAATGCAGAGTTAATTTTGACAGCACAGACACTGCTGCCATTGTGCAGGCAGAAACTCAAACTTCCCAGCTGTCTTGCTGGCTCAACACTCCATTAGATGTTTGAAAGGGAAGAATACATGCTCGAAATTTTGTTTGGAGGAATAGCTCAAGGGCAGACTGTTAGACTGCTTTCACAAACAGCATTCTGGAAGCCACATCATTACTATTACTACTACTACTACTACTACTACTACTACTATTATTATTATTATTATTATTATTATTATTATTATTATTTCTGTTCTCCCCTTTATAACCTCCAGCTTCCAGGGACATAATGACACAGTGCTGTTTCTCAAAACCATAAGCATGGCAAATGAAACTTGGGCCAGAATCATCAACAGTAGCAGGTAAAAGCTCACAGCACTGGTGCCATTTTTTAGCCTTATGAGGGCTATAGCATATGGATGGCTCGGCTGACTCCCTCCTCCCCAGACCACAATGAGCAGGGACTGCCCAGGCAATGCCAGCCTGCTCCACTGCCGGAGGGAAAGCATTTCAGCAACAGATGGGGGGGAAGGAATTATTTGTGGGCAGTGTGATCTTTTCTCTACCTGCAGAACCCTATTCAATTTCTACAGTGATACTTAGTACCTGCCTTGGTAGTGCATCCCCACAGCTTGTGTGCTTCCCGCAGAGCCGGGTACACACGAATCCATACCTAGTGCCTGGCTGAGACCCACCTCCCAGCTGGTGTCATCTCGGGCATGGATGTGAGCAGAGCTCTGATACTGGTTAAGAAGGAAATACCCATAGAGTGACATACCTTTGTGCAACCCTACCACCACACAGTGTTTGGCCAGGCTGTCCATGGACAAGTCCGAAAGTTTGCTCTCCAGAAGGTATCTCCAGCTCAGTTTTTGAGACCTGGTGGTGATGTGGATAATATGAGGGCAAGCTATCTGCAGGTTTTAACAGCCTTGCTAAGCACACAGGTCATGAGGAATGGCAGAATTCAATTTACCATCTAATTTGGGGTTGACGAGACAGACATTGCTTGCTAGAGCAATGCCATGCTAACCTGCAGCCTGAAAATAGGCAAGGCAGAGGTGTCCATGGGCCAGCCTGAATGTCACTGCAGAAATCCTGCTCAGTGTCAGTCTTATCTGGTATGATGTAAGGGCTGTCTGTCTTCTAAAGCAAAAATAATCAGCAAACCCAATAATTTCAATCCAGCTGCAAACACAGCAATAAAAAGATGGATTAGGATGTGGGAAATAACAATAGCATGGATTAAAAAACAAAGGAAATATAACACCTTCTTTTCATAGTCTTTCTACTGAGTTTAGCAGCCTTCCCCAGGCACACAGTTCATTTTCTTTGTAGTTGCTTTGAAACATCTTCCCAGAGCAGGGCCGTTCCTCTACGGCACCCCTGCAGAGAGGCCATCCATGCTCGTGGCAGTCCTGCTCACAGCGTAGGTGACATCTTCATGCTGGAACAGAGGAAAGAAGTTTTACTCTCCCTTAATATATATTCATCTTTCAAACTAAGTGACTAGGATTGCTGCTATGGAAGTGCTTTGGGGAACCCATGTGACGAAAGCTTTAAAAGTGTAAAGGGAGCTATTAGTTTTTATGAATCCCAAAAGGCTATTCTGAGAGTTGCCCAAAGGGAACACGAGCAATACTTGAGAAAAAGAAATATTATTTTTCAATAAGGTATAAAATATTTACTATCTGCCAGTGATGGGCGCTGAATGATTTGTGGATATTACTTTGACAGCACAGTGTTTAAGGATGCATTTCACCCTACATAAGCAATCATCAGAGCAGTATATCAAAACCTAAAAACCTCCTGCCAGTATTGGCATTGACTGCATCTGAAAACAAATGCATGTATAACTCACCATGTATAACTTACCTTAAAGTTGTGTGATTTTTAAATGTGTGCATACATATTGTATGTATTTCCTGTCGGGCAAAACTCACAGCTGATATGTTTTGTTGCTCAAGAAAGAAAAATGAAGGTTCTATTTTACACCACATGCAGGAAATCTAGATGCCTTTCCCATTATTTACTTAGGCAGGGTGGCTGTACTCCATTCTGCCAACTGACAAATAAAAGCTTCCTCCGTAGTCAGAACAGAGCAAAAGGTAGCCGTAGGGATCATTCATCGTCTCTATCTTAGGTCTTGTCTTCAGATGCGAGGGGTTGCTCTCTGGAGGTGCCCACCTCTCACCATGTGTCGCTGATGAGTTGCTTAGCCCACAGACCACAGAAAGGAAGAAAAATGAATGTCTGCTGGTAAAACAGACATATTAGTATTTTGCCTTTATTTAAAAAATATTTTCTCAAAGTTCTTGATCAGCACCCTTATAGCTTGTAGATCCGTGCAAAACTCCCAAGGACAGTAGTGTCTTTGCTCCACTGGTTTTAATCCATTTACACTTGAGCCCAGTGGGCTGCATTTTAATTCTGGTTTCCACTGAACTCAAACTGAGCTGAAAGTGATCAGTGGATACCATTGTTCAGTATACAAGAGTATTCAAAGCCCCAAGCTTTTAACAGTTTCAGAGCAAGCAAGGTAAATCCCTTCAGTTTCTCACCTTCTTCCCCAAATGTTATGTTTATTTTCAAGTTGGTTTGAAACAGCAAATTTAAGCAAAGACTTCACGTTTGCAGCAAGGATGTTGTGTAGATGTGCATATAAAACTCTAGAGCATTCAAGCAATGTTATTCTTCTGAGTGCATTGCCTGATAGTAGCGCTGGACCTCTAGAAGCCTAATTACACACCTCTGGATTATTCACAGGAGTGAAGCCTGGAAGATCAGGCTCCCCTAATGAGAGATCGCTTCACCCAAACCTGACATGTAGCCACCTCTGATATGGATTGTGGTAGCGTTTAACAGTGCACAGCAAGATAGCCCAACTAAATTAGGACAAGAAGTGGAAAAAGAATAATGCTGCCAACAGGAACACCAGGGAGACCGTAAGTAGGCATACTGCAGCTACCCGAGCTGTAATCAGGCCAAGGGGACTGCTGTCAGTAGCACAACAGTGACTGCACTGTTCCAGTGATCTGAAGGAACTAAAACCTGGTTTATCTCTTACACCTCGTATTAAACTTCACAGCCCCCTTATAACTGGCTCGGGTGGGAGGAAAGAGCAATACCTTGGAGTCAGCTCTGTAGTTTGCAAAAGGGCGCGATGTAGGCTGCTGCGGTGCATCCTATGCAGTGGATGACCCAGCTGACCCTGCCCGGCTGTGTGCTCTGAAGGCAGGACTTAAGGCTCTAGGAAGTAATCTGCAACTATTACTGTTGCTATTGCTTTTCCAGTGTTTGCTTGCTTTATGGAGCTGTCTGGGGTCATTAGGAAGTTTCTGGATTGTATGAGACTTTAAACTCTTCAGGTACCTATGAATAAACTGAGCCACATGAAATCATAGCCTAAAGGAAATTAAGAGTCTGAGTCTAATACTGGAGGCATGCCTGAAAAAATCTATCAGTGCACCAGCAAGCTTAGATACCCTCCCTTCATACCACATTCCTAGTGAGTCCTTTGTTGCTTTTCATTGTTTTCTGTTGCTCAGCTTCAGCCTGAGAGGATTTAAAATGACCACAGCGGAGGCACCTGAGCTAGCAGGGCTAGAAAGCATGAGTCTCAACCTCTTAAATATGAAAAGACTTCAAGCCATTCTGTAACAATCCTTTTGGTGGCTGCTCAGAGCAGCACAGAAAGCGCTGGCAGGAACGTGAGGTTGGCTCCTGAACACCAGGAATGCAATTGTTTAGGCATCCCACGACACACCAGAATACAGATTAATATTAATGAGAAAGCTCCGTCTGCTGAACTTCTCTTCGGCATTAATTTCTCAGCCAATCCGTGTCCTGTGAGCCTGAAACCACATGCAGAGTCCATGTGAAGAGGGAGTCTGGCATGTCACAAGGCTGAGAAGCTTGGAGCCGAAACCCAGCCCCTCTGGGAGGGTCCCCTCGCTCTTTGCTTGTGGAGCAGTCATTCCCTGTCAATGCTAACTTGTTGCATGAGGGCTTGCACACAGCTTCTGCTGTTGGCTGGGATGTGTTGTATGCCTAGCAGTGACTCGCTTCAGTTATTTACTCCTGCATCACTAGTGTGACATATCTGGCTTAAGGCGTCCAGCTTGTACCCCAGAGGTTCACACGGCCCTTTGAATAATAGAGCTGACCACAAGAAATCAGACTTTTCCTCCAGGTCTGGTGTTGGCTTCCCAAAGACTACCAAATGGAGTTCATGATGTGATGGATCATTCAAATGATTTACATCTTTGGCCCAAAATATCTTAAAGTCTGCTTAAAACCCTCAATAAAATCTGTACTCAGTAACTTCACTCTTCTGCTGGAATGGGACCTCTCTAAAACTAGGGCAAAGCTTGTCTGTGGAGGAGACAGAACTGGTCAGCCTGCGACTGCGGAATGAGCTCCCTCAAGACTTAAGGTCCCTGTTTCTCTAACCTTGCCTTCTCTAAAATAAATACAGAGCAACATGTGCATTTTTCAAAGAAAACAAAGCCAAACAAAACCAAAACTGATAAAGCTGTACCAAAATAAGACATTCCAGGGCACACACTTCTCTCCAGAGGAGGGGTGAAGAGTAAACATCACATGATAGATATTAATCACATCACTTAAGGCATCAGTGCAAGGCATTCAGATACTGTCAAGATGAACCTATGCAGATTAAAAATCTGAATACTGAGCCAATTTGTTGAATAGTCAGCTGCAATACTTTAAATTCTCCCTTAAAATCACTTTGGAACTAGAAAGCTGCAATGTCCTCACTTTCTGTAGGGGAGATTGAGGGACATATTGACATCCAAGACTGACAAGGCTACCAGACAAATTACTAGGAATTGTAGTAAAAATAGAAGTAGGGGATGCCTGAATACATATGATGTATTTTTGGAAGTCAGCACAGCTTTTATAAAGGTAAGTCCTGCCTTAGAATTCTATGACAGGCCTTTGAAGGAGCTGACAAACATGTGGGTAAAGGGGATCCAGTCGATAAAACCTCTTTGCCAAAGGGTTTTGTGCATGAAAGTTTTTTGCATGGTTTCACTGAACACCCGACAAGGTAATGGGAGAGGCGGTAACAATCATTTCTTGTACAGAAAACCTCTGAGCTGAAAACATTTGAAAGCTGCTCCCAGTATCATGTATGTTTGTCTTGTTCTTATAGTCTCCATTATACAAACATCTTCACTCTTCCCTACACACACAAGGATACCAAACTACATAAGCCTGTGATCTGACCATTTGCCATTTTATCTAGCTATTGATCATTTCAGCACCTTTCATTAATTGGCAATAAATGATCATTGTCATAGTAAGAAACAAAGTTAGGAATTTGGCTGGGAATGAATACGAAGCTCTCTTTTCTCATTTTTCTTCCCACTGGACTTTAGTTCTTCCTCATTAAATGGCAGTCACTCTACTTCCCTACCTCACTGACGTGATGTGAAAGGCTGAGAGGTGCCTTGACTTTGCAGTAATGAGGGACAGTAGACACCCGATTTACAGAGAGGGCAGGGAAAAATGTGTTGTAGGAATACAGACATGGCCTGTCCTTGGTTTTATGAAAGATAAATAACAGAATTCACTTCAGCAGAATGCTTTGATGACTCCCAGGTTGAGAGCAGGGTAAAGAAATGCTACCTGGAAGCATAGCAGTGTGCAATAACACAGCGACAATGAATCTCTTTCTCTTAATACGATCATCTGTGGTTCTGCTGACATAGCCCTATAAGGCGTGTTCCTGCGAAGTAATGGAAGAAAGCCCTGGGTTACAATTTCCAGGCTCTCAGAGAAACCCAGTCATGACTTGATATGGCTTCTATCATGCCACTACTGGCATTAGCAGCCCGGAAGGGAAAAACTAGAGCCCTCCAAAGAATTATTTAAGAGAGATCTGCAGGGAAACTGAATCCATGTGAGCTCTGGTCTAGTTTAAGGGGTATCTCTTTTAGCAGGGGTTAAACAATTTTCTTCAGCAATATAAGGCAGACAAACCCTGCCCAAATTCATTTAGCTGCAAATAGGCATCTACTATCTTTTGAGATGTTTTTGGGTACCCAGGACAACCATATGAGGCTGCCAGATGAGACTCCAAGTTTCCAGGGGACCCATCACTTTTGGAGGGTCAGCCGCAGAGAAAGAGGTACCGAGGGCATCTGCAGTGGCACAATGAACTGCACTCAGTTTTTTACGGCCACAGAGTGATTCAAGTTAGATTGAGCTGCTTTGCTTTTTGACCCCCGAGGACCAGAATGACAGCAGAGGCCTGCCCCACTGGTCAGAATGGATGGGACCTTTAGCCTTTGCAGTGACAGAAGAGAGCTCTTCTGGTAGCTATGAATCACTGTCCGCTGACAAGGCCCTTCAGCTTCACGGAGCTGATGATCTTTTCTTTTCAAAATTGTGCTGTGAGCTACTTTTCTACACTGTAAACCGGATGCCTTTTATCTCAAGCCCAGTGTCTATGTGAAAAAATAACAATATACACGGCTGTACTTTGGGCTACAGCAACCATGAGATGCAGCTGCGCTGCAACGAGCAGGTTCCAGAAACCAAGGGAGAATCAATGTCAAGCTGCAAACAGTGCAAGAGCCATTTCTGTTGAATGGCCTTCAGCATTGATTAGATTTTTTTCTATTTTTACCTGATTTATTGTGTTTTTATGTAAAGGGCTCAGAAAATCACTAGTAGATAAGTGCCCTGGAAATACAAATATAAAAATATACTTATGTTCCTATTTTTCAAATCACTTCTTACAAGCCGAATCTTGTGGCCACAAGAAAGGTACATTGCATAAGTTACTAAGTGCATGCAGGGGAAACTGAAGTGAAGCTGGGGTCTGCTGAGAAAAGCCAGTGATAAGAAGAGAAAGGCTAAGAACCTCCTGGAAAGCTGGAAATATAATCAAAACATGGAAAGGAGAATGTCAAATGGATTAAGGTTAATGGTTCATGGACTGCCGCAACTTGCTTATGAAGAGCATTAATGGTTTTATCAGAAAAGAGTGCAAAAGGAGACAGTGCACCAATCTGCCTCACTTCTGAAGCAATCTGCAGAGTACTGGCTACCGACCTGAAAGACATTTCTCAACCAGGTCAAGAACGGCCACCTGAAGACTATGGTATATTAAGGTGAGGAGGGAGAAAGCCATAGAAGCATGGGTCTGCGACCTGAAATCTAATTGAACCTCACCTGTTTTACAATCTGATCCAAAAAAAAATGTTGCAGGAAGCTTGGGATGACTTGAAATATTATCTCAGAACATCTCTTTCAGCTCCCTCAGAGCATCTCTTTCGGCTCCCTCCTGCATTATTTGGCAGTGTCTTTTGATACCGCTGTTCTTCTCTCAGTGATTTCAGACACAGCTGGCTTTCCTCCAGGCAAATGCTGGCTGGGGAGCTGGGGGAGAGGCCGCTGAGGAGGAAAAGCCTTTGTTGTATGTGCTGTGCATGGGGAGGAAGTCCTAGCAGTGTCCACATCATGTGGAGGGAGGTGGGAAAGAGAGGACAGGGGCCATACACTGAGGAGCCAGATAAGAAATGGAAATCCCAAATCCAGCATGGAATGTGAAATAAAACCCCCAAATGGTAATACTTTGAGAAATGGTTCAGAAGTGTAACGGTTCTGGTTTCTTCAGGGAATTAGTAACACAAAAGTCAGTCTGATTTTGCTCAGCAGAAGAGAAACAATACCTAGCTGGCAAGATAGCTCCAAATACAGGAGATGACTAGTTAGATTACTCTGAACAAAGAAGGCTTCCGTGACAGGAAAGTTTCCTTTCTTGTGTCTCACATTCTTAACAGATGTTTACTGAGAGCACTTTTTTCCACTTGGTCTTTTCAAAAATCTAGTTCAAAGAAGTTAGGAATTCATGACCATCAACATAACAAAAGAAGTAATAAACTTATGCATATCAAGGCTGATGTGTCAAAAGCTCCAAAGACCCAAGCAAGCAATACAATGATGTGCTATGATACAAATAAGATGCTGTGATCCATCTAAATTAATTCTTTTTATTACATAGTCAGAGTGTCTCCAAAAACCACACCTTCTGAAGAGATGGCTTCTCTAATGAAGGCTTCCCTTATGAAGAGAGGTATCTGTTTTACAGGTATTCCAAGTGTTCTTTGTCAATTGGACTTTTTTGCTTTAGCAATACCATTCTTATCCTAGTTTTGCTTACCATAGTGTCATTTCTATCATAATAAGTAAACAGATAAAATTTTTTTTGCACACAAAAGTAGCACCATCCCTGTAAAGACAGGCATGCCCTTTTATCTTAGTTTTTCGGTTGTGGAAACAGACACACTTTCACCTTCATGGAAGTAAGACCAATATTTTCGAAGTGATCACTGCTAGTCCACACCCCTCTCTGATATGAGCTCACTTATCTTGTTTATTTCTATTTCCACATTTTGGTCTAATTTAGCTGTTTTACCATCACACACCAGCTTCAGATCAAAGATGGTAGCAAAACATATGCTTTCTGATTTGTTACCCTCCAAAAATGTTTTCTATTTTTAAAGAAGGAGTGGGATCAAGCAAAGACAAGGAGTTAACGGTAAGGGGAAGATGAACGTGTTTGTTCATTGCTGTACCACTGTACACTTTAAAACCTGAACAGGGATTAGTAAGAAAGGCATCCATCTGCAACAGCCAGAGACTACTGAGGATCACGGACTTCCTCAGGTTTGGGATGAGACATCAAATGACATTTATAGACCTACTGTTGTGCTGGGAGCTGCTTGTGGCTGCCAACGGGTGAAGCAGAAGATCCCATATTTTTGGTTAAGCATTACCAAAAAATGACAACTGTGTTTCAAGAAGAGAAGTCATCTCTCTGGTACTGTCATCCAAGCTTTTGAATTCAATCTACAAGCTCGTGAGCAAGCAGTGCAACTTTTGTCCATGCTGCAAGCATAACAATCACCATAGCAAGTGGTGTTCTACACCACGGACTTGCTTCGACTTCTGAAACATGTCGAGGGTAATGCCAAGGAACCACCTAAGAGGTACAGTTGTGAGGCAGCTAGAAGATCATTAAAGCAAGGTCCACATTAATAAAAAAGATGCTTCTCTTACCATATTTCATGGAAGATCGTACTTGTTGGACAGCAGCCACTTGTGTCCAGTAAGTGCCATCTGCCCCATTGCCCAGTATCACATACCAGCTGCCATTCACACAATTTGACCAAAAAAAGGGTCAATCACTGGTTTCTGGGTGCCAATTGACCCCCCTCAATGCTCAGTATAAAAGACGTGATAAAGTCCATTGACATAGCCTCATAGTAAGAGGTGAGGATGATTTGACCCAGCCTTCTTACATGGATTTTAGTGTTAAAGGAGAGAAATTAATCTCCAGCAGTGTTCTTCCATCCATCCAGACACTAAGGCACTTAAACGACTCTAGTTGCCATGATTAGTTTAGCTGTGAACACTAAGGCATGCAGACAGAAATATGATACTACCGAGACTTTGGATTTAGGCCAGTCAGTTGTAAAGGCAGGGGAGTTAGAAAGTATTTTCCAAGCAAGGAGGCACACATACATCTGGGTAAGTTAGTGCGAGCAGGAAAGGATGGGCAGATAGCCACAACTTCTAAGGCACACATGTATTATTTTAAAGCAGTTTTCCTTCAATATGTCTGTCACACCCAAATTTATTATCTTCACATAAAACTCATTCCTTTCACAGAACCAGCTTCTAGTCATCTCTTTCTAAATTATATGGGATCCTCTAGCGCAATTTTGCATTTTGGGAAAGGCACTATAATCATCTGGAGTAACAACGTCAATTCACACAGAAATACTTCTCGCAGAAGCTTGGTATTAAGACAGTAATATGCATGAGGCTCAGTATTCCTATGTCTGGGAGATTCTGAATTTTGCTGGAGAGATTTAATCTCAAGAGCTAAATAAATGCCTACTTGCACGGAAGGTTCAATTGCCACATAAATCCGGCAGGTTATTGCCCTTTTGTGCCACTACTCTTGTGCCATGCCCTTATCAGCAAACAACATTTATCCACCTTTGCACCTGCTTTGAGATCTCAGGATACAAATTGATGATCAGAGATGGAAGAAAACCAGAATGGCAATTCAATATCATGGTAAACAGGGCTGCTAAATTCCTCTGGGCAGTGGCCTCTCCTGGTACAGTCTAAGCTCTTGAACATTGTTTGGGTATGCTCCATGTGTGCTTTGGTCCAAATGCCTGAAAAATTACGTGAGAAGGGGAAATAGGTGATAAAAGGCTGAAGAAAAAGCTCATGAGAGCATAAGCTGTCTTACAGTATTGCAGCTATTTATCTAGTGACCCTCCTCAGCTGGCCACTCTCTCCACCAGACATGTCCTGCAGGTCCAGAGTCACCGTGACTCACAGCCCATCTGAAGAGGCACAGCCCAGGCTCAGCTCCTGGAGGTACTTGTCTTAGACAAGAAGACAACAGTTTAATATGACAAACTGACTCTGGAGATCCCCATTTCCCTCCTCTGCCTGTGTACCTATCCCTTTCTCCCAGCTCTCTTGCAGGTAACCCAAGCCGGTACTGCCAGCTTGCTTTTGCACTTACTTTTTGGGTTGTCCTTGACTGAACCAAATACAAATGTAGAAAAATGTCAGTTTTGATATTGTTGAACACTTCTTAGTGTGATACAGAAACCTGCTGAACCAACTAGAGGCCAAATTGTCCTGTTACATATGGGCCTCTTCTGCTTCAGGCAGGTGAGTAATTGCTTTGGGCATGTTTCTGTCACTTGGAAAGAGCATCGTGCCGAGCAGCCGGGAGCTCGCCAGGCTTGGCATCCACCTCCTGCCCCAGCCCTCCCATCCCCACCATGGGCATCTGGAGGAAGGTGGCTCTCCAAGTGCCCCAGGGAGAGGTCCCAGCTCTGCCTCAGCCTGCACTTGCAGACACACAGCCTGCACAAGAAACGGGGCTGGCCACGAGGCTGTACTGGGCTGCCGTTAGCACGCAGAGCAGACATCTCCGCTAGCCAGCAAGCCCACTGGCTCTCCAGCTTTGACGTGCTTCAGGGAGGGCAGCTGGAAAGCAACGACTAGCAGAACAACTGCCAATGGTTTTTAACTTCTCTTGAGCATGCTGTGTTCTCCTCTGGTTTGGAAATCATGTTGAATCAAACTATCCTTCATGAAGCTCATACCTGTGCCAAAACAGTGTACCTGCATATGCTCTTTGGAGCAAGTAGGTCCCCTGTATGGTGTTAGAAGTTATGATGCGAGATAAATGGGAAGGAATAGCTCCTGCTCTGCTCTTTCCTAGCAAGCCCAGAAGATAAAGGGATAACTAGCAATAAAATCCAAAATGTCCCTCTTGTGGTCTTGACAACAGAGAAAACACTTTCACTTAAATGCTATGGGAGAGCAGAGAAGAGAAGGAGGAGGAGGAGGAGGACGAGGACGAGGAGACAGAGGAGGAAAGGTATACTGGAACAGGCAGCAAAGAGCCCTGAAGCCCCACAGCAGCTCCTGCCACCCCTCTGGGGCTGGGCTGTGCTCACCAGCCCTGCTCAGAGCCTGCATCCCCAGCACAGCTATGCCAATGTGTTGAGCTTTCTACTTCTTGTCCCTGGGTAAAGAGGCTGAGGAAGCATTGTATTCAGTCTCATCACAAGGCAACTAAAAGGATTAATCCGTCACTGCCACACAGTATCACCAGCTTTCTGATGATGCCTGATTTTAAAACAAGACTTTACCGTGCTCTGACCAGTGGCCTTCCTCAAACGTTTCTGCAGCACCTGCGGATGGTTTTGAGATACTTCACCCACAGACCCTCAGACACTCTCCTTCTCTCTTTCCAGTCAGCTCACTTGCTTTCTAACTGGTATCTCAGCAATTACATGTTTTCCCCTTTGACTTATCAGACCCTGTCCTTTCCCACCTAATAGATCTGTGTGCCTGTCTGAAGGTTTCAATAATAGGATGTAGGAATCCTAACCAGCCCTAAACATCATCTCAAGCCATACAATTTGTAGAGTCTCAGTTGTTTCACTGAGAACCTTTCCTGGTCAATTAAAGTAAGGATTGTCAAGACAACTACTTTCAAAGTCCAGAAAATTGTTTGGTTTGGCACTTTTTAAAGAATATAATTTTTAGAAAGACTATAACTGTTGTACAACAGAAAAAGTTGGCTCTTTTCTTCAAAGATATAACGATAGGGAGCTTGGTTTTCTGTCACATTGTTTCCTATTCAGACAATCGGTGGATATTTATGAAAACCCCAGAAGTTTTATACATTGTGGGAGGGATGGCTATCCATCTGAGAACACCCACCAAGTGTATATTTTCTGCAGTTATTGTTTGAATTGTCCAGGCTCCCTACAACTCCCAGTGCATCTATATAAACCAGATAGGGGCTGACAGAGAAGGCTTCTTCTGATTTATCAGATGGCTATCTCTGCAATCTGGCAAACTACCTAAACCCAGAGAATTGCAGTGATTTCCCAAGATCATTTATAGTATGTGTTGCAAAAGCTCCTTCTGACGCCCAGCCCAGTACCCTAATTAGAGACATCAAAGCATTTCTTGGTTTGGGTGTTGGGGGAGTGTTGATTGCTAATGTTCAATGTTCATCTTTTCAGTCAGCAGAAATAATACTCTGAGGTAGAGATGACCAACAATTTTCAAAGCAATAGAAAAGTGTAGATATCATCAATAGATGAGATTAGAGAGATGTGGTCTGTATTGCATTTATAACTGGCCTGCATTACAATGAACATGTGCAGTTTAATGCAGTTAAAGATAATCTGTATCGTTTGCTAAACACATTCCATCAGTTTCACATTTATGCAGCTAAAGGCAAATGTTTAAACATTTGGTTAATGCACCATATGTCTAAAATGTTTTAGTTCCATCTGACATTTTTAAAATATTTTTATTTCAGTGATAGCTCACTGAGTAAATTCATTTCTTCCAGAGCCGAGTATCCCATACTCCCTTTTGCCACAGCATTCCTAGACCTGTCTGCCATGATGTCTTAATTTTTTGGCTCACTAATCTAATTTAATCTAATGTAATTGGTTTGGCAGCTCTATTAACTTTTTTTTTTTGCATGTAGGTGCTAAATGAGGCAGAATGTGTGCATGGTATGTTAGGCTGCCTTCTTCCACTTGCCCACTTTAAAGCATGATTGCAATTTTCTGGACAGGGGCAAGAAAAGTGGGACAACACAGCCCCTCTGTGCAACCCACCTGGCAGCAAATGAAGCATCCTTCATGGTAGATTAGCAGCGAAGCCTGCTGGCAAGCAATGGCACAGTGCAGATCAGGATCAACTTTGCGCAGGCTGCTCAGGGTGACTAATATGCATGAAAACCATATCTCAATAAGAAGACCTTACACAGACAAATATAGAGACGAGAGAGAGACAGTACAGAGGCAAGAGTCTGTCTTGCTTCATCCAGGGGAATTTAGGTTTGATAATAGCTGGGAACCCTCTCTACTGCAGGCTGTGCTTTGGGCTTCTCATAACAACATTAGGCAAAAATATCCAAGCAGATATTATTACTTCGGTGTTTTCATTTGATGACTGCTTCTTCACACATAACTAGCACGCTGCTTTCCAAAAAGTAGCTCTCTGGACATTCTGTACTGAGGGCAACAATGCAACAAGTTTTTAAGTGAGACACAAAAGCCATTATAAGAAATATCAAAACAGCAAGTCAGTGTAATGAAGTGAGATTCAAACATAGCTTAATAGATTTTCTTCAAAACTTCACAGAAACATCCTTCTTGGTTCTGAAAGAACATCTTCCACTTTTCTGTCTGGATCAATTTTATGAATGAAAATTGTAAGGAAACTCAAATAAGTTTTTGTTGCTGAATCTTCATCATGCAACATTGCGAGGAAGATTTGTTAGTGTGATACTAAAATCATAGCCAGTGTTCTGACTGCAGTGATAGCAAAACAAATTCTCTGCTGAAGTAACTTAGTTTAGGTCCTGGGTGCCATGCCAAAAGGATGCCTCACCTGATGCCACAATCAGGTTGCTCCAGGAGCTAGATTCATTTAGATTCAATGGATTTGTGTCAAGAGAGAATTTAGCCTAATATTCCTCACTCTGGCTTCTATCTAGGGAAATATTATAAGAGGAATTTTAAGTGGGTTTTGACTGATTTTATTTATCGAATTCCAATAGAAGAGCTTACTGGAGAAAGGAGAAGGTCAGCTTTTCCTCAGCACAATCCAATTTAGATGATTGTCAGAACAACAGCACGTGCTTTTGAAAGGCCAATGATAAATATTTTTCAGAACTTAGGCACAATTTCTTTTTCATGGATGGGGAGGCACCGCTCGGTCATGATGGGGTGCAATTTCCAAAAGTACTTCTTTGCCTCTGTAGGCATCAACATTGGTTTCCCCAACGTCAGTGGAAAGAGGCGTAAGAGAGAGATTTGCATGGCTGCAGATTCCAACCGCAAAGGATGAGCTGGACTTTAAGAACAATTTACAGAAATGTCTGGCAGGGAAGGCAAATGGTTTAATTGGTTCTGGCTTGAACGGAGAGGGAGACTGGACAATTTGATCTGAACTCCCCTGCAGACCTCTCTATGCAGCACAGGTTGCTTTGCTGTTGTCCCATCTCATACAGATCCTGCCCTCTTGGCAAAGGAGTAAAGTTGTATAATTCTTCCCTCTGCAAGACATTGCTTTATACAAATGCCGGCATTTAAACATTATACAAATGAATCCTGATAAAGTAATCAATCAGTTTAACGGAATGAAAGCCCTGTGTACTAAAAGGTGATGTGAAATTATGCCTAACCTATTAAAGGAATAAGCCTGCTGTAGACCAATTACACCTTCACTATATACAATGAAACAGCTCTCAAGCAATTCCTCAACAAAGGAATAAACCTGTCATGAAAGAAAAATTTATTGTTCATCAAGGCTATGTATTCAGGAAGTAACACTTCTCTCAGGGTCATGCTGGTAGTAACTCAGCATGAGATTAAAGGAAATTAGAGGGAGTCTTCATTGCATTTTACATTTTCTCTTTGTTGAGCTACCAAATGTCTATCTGAATCCCTAAATTCCACCAGCAAAGGATTATTCAGTGGAAAACAAGAGTGTAAACTGATAAATAGAAAGAATAGCAATTTATATATGCACCATTTTTGGCTTTGTAAGAACTTTCTTCCTGAAAATAATCTTCTTAAGAGTTATACCAGCTAAAAACTAAAGTAACTACACTGATTTTTTTAAAAACATCTCCTGATTTGCACTGGCGTAGCTGAGAGTGGAGCCTGGCCTGTTGCCAATATGAAGTATTCAGACTCCAGATTCCTGTACCCATCTATAATTCTGTTTGTAGTCTAACAACGAAATTGTGCAGTGAAATAGTTCTAATGATTTTCAGCGTTAAGAAGAATTCCCCTATCAATCTTTGCAAAAAAAGACATACTAAAATAGAAAGGGTCATATCACAGGCTCTTGGTTAGCTGAGCAGCAAGTGAAAATCACAGGGACAAAAGGTCATGAAATAGGCTTAAATATTGATTGGATGCCCAGTCTCATTCTGAAAAGTTTAAGCTGTATATTCCCGTGAGCTTCAATTGCTAAAACCTTTTCTAACAGCTCTTCCAGGCTATGCAGGCAACTGTATCTCTCACTACCTACTTATCTAATCAAGCTGTAATTAGCATGATTTTCTTTAGAGAAAAATAAAAAATGACCCAATGCTATATTATGGAAGATGCACATTTGGTGAAAGGAAGAAATACAAGAGATTTAAGAACTGCCATTTACAAAATGAGCAATGCTTTTCCCATTGTGGATTTTTGTGAAGATCAGTGGAACAATTGCTCCAGATAAATATGATTCCTGAATCATTTAACAATCATTTAAAGGAGAGCAGGTTCTGCTTCTGAGCAATTAGAGGTATGATCAGAAATCACAGAGCTGCTGAGCAGGGAAAGTGAAGCTCCTCCACAATGGGGTGAAGAATTGCCATATAATTAAGCTTCCTCAAGCTTTTATGGAAATATTTATGAAATGAGAACACCTTTTAAATAAATTACTGGTCTATTTATTATTCTAAAAATGTCACATTGACAAAATATTCACCCTGGCTTGATTGTTAAACTTGTTCATGAGTCAGGCTCAGCAAATAGTCAAAAGCTAAAATGCTGAACATTAAAACCAGAGGACATTTTCAGTCTGTGCTGACTACATGACCACATCAACTCAGGCAGAAGAGACAAAACATACTGGGATCACAGCAAGTGGAACGGGGAAAACGTGCCTCCCCAGCATCGTCTTCCCTTACCCTGACCACACAAAGGCTGTCAAATAAACACTGTGTGAATTATGGGTCCCCTTATTTTAGAGAGAATATTGCAGAGCTGCAGGGCTACAGGAAAGCAAGGCGGGTCAATAGACACAATAAAAGTCTTGGAAACATTCTCTTAGGAGAAGAAAATACAATGATTGGAGTTATTTACCTGAAAGTCCCAGTTCATGAATAGGAACCAGTTAACTTAGGATGGCTGCAGTGGTTTCTGACCTCCAGATGTTGGCTCTGCCGTCTTGGAAGATCCCGTTTGTGCAGCAGTGCTATCAGAGGTGTTTGTAGAGCTACTGCTGAGCCCCATGGTGCAGGTCAGATGGAGGGGGGACCACTAGGGCCAGCTCCCTTCTGGGCAGTGAAGCAAAGACCTTAGAGAAGGCAGGAGGGACATTTGTGCTCTTCCTGTCTCAAGGCACAAGCTGGAGGCAGGAACGGAGATGGTAGGAAGGGAATAGCAATGAAATTAAACACTAAACCAACTCAAATACAAGAGAAAATTCCTTCCTGACAAGTGGACCTATGCTGTGGACCTTGATGCTGCAGGGCGCCATTGAAGGTGAGAAGGTGAAAGACCTGGGTACGAATACTGCTTTGCTAAAAGTGGTGTAAGTGGAAATTACTACAGTTTTGACTCTTACTAAAAAGAGTAATAATCTTTCTTATGCTTACTTTGAAGTCTTACTTCATTGCTGGAGCCTATCTGTAATGAGTAGCGTGAAGAGGATGCCTAAAGCAGTAGCTCTTATCAATGGAGGGCTTCTGGCACCTTCCTTTAAAAGGAGAAGGATGGGACACTTCCAGATGTACCCTCAGAGTTGGCCCACTGTACTGCCTCCTGTCCTCATTGCCAGCCCCATCAAGCTGCAACCCCAGGATGGTCCCCAGGGTCCCTCTGCTCAGGGTCACAGTGAAAGGACGAGGCAATGGTCACAGGTTGCAGCAAGGGAAACTCCAACCCGCCACAAGGAAAGAAGATTTCACAGAGGGAGCAGGAACCCAGAGAGTCAGTGCCACCTCCACCTTTGGAGGTATTAAAAACCAGCCTGGACAAGGCTCTGAGCAACCTGCAGTAAGTTAGCCCTGCTTTGAGCAGGAGGCTGGAGTAGCTGGTCCCTCCTGTCACATGTATCTGATGGCCTCCTGTACTTCACCACAGAGCCAGGTTAAACCTCAATATACCTCAATATTAGTGAGACTTGTCCTGTGAGATGCTGGAAGGAAAGATGGAAAATTGACTCCATGTAGGAATCACAGTGTGGACTAGTCCTGGGCTCTACAAGGCTTTATGTGCAGGAGAAGAGCCAGTGCTGGATGCCACCAGCTCCCTATAGACTGTGGATGGAGAGGAAGGAAAGCATCAGCCTGTGACAGCACTGAGGATGCCTATCACGATAGCTTGATTCTTGACTTGCTAATGGATCTACTTTAGAGAGAAGGGAGTTAAATAAAGATTAATCTTTGTATTCTTAGGGAAATGAGAAAGAAATGTAGAACGATCTTTTACCAATTCACTGATACACTTTCTTCACTATGTCTGGTAAAAGGCAATAATAATCGCCCTACAGAGACTCAAGGAAAGTCATCAGTGTACATTGTTCCCATTTGATTTTTCATCATTTCTGTCATCTCCTGCCACAAATCATCTGAAATTGTCTCCATTCATTAGAAAAGAATATAATTAGGAATCATATGAAAACATTTCTTTTTTTAAAGAGCACTAACTCTGCAAGTGTCTGGTAGATCAAGAATATTTTCCAGATCCCCAGGCCCCACTGGAATGAAACTGAAGGTGAATTATTTTTCAGAGAGATCCACAAACCTCCAACATTTTATTTTTATTTCAATATTTTTTTGCTGTCTCTACTGACCTCAGAAGCTTGTGACCCCAAGGCATGGAACAATCAACTTTTCTGTTATGATTCAAAGAGAGATGTTTGTTCCATATTTTTAAATAACAGTGCGATAATAAGGCAGGGGTTTATGTGACTCACAGATATCAGCAGCTGCAGTTCCCCTCAGCAGAATAACCACAGCTTCCCAGGCTGCAAGGTTTACATGACATCCTTGCACATCCCATGCACAGATTTATGGCCAAGTCCATCTGCAAGGCCATCTTAGAAAAATGATTGTGTAATTCTAGAAACTGGGGGTCCAAAAAGCAATCTATTATATATTAGCAAAAAAAAATATTTATTTTTCAAAGAGCATAAACTCTTTCAAAAGGTTAAAATCCATCCCATCACAAGGAGCTTGAGTAACAGTGTTTGTATGAGTGCTCACATAGCTTGCGTAGTGCATGAGACCTTGCAATGGCTTCATGCACTGGTGCTAAACGCAGGCAGACTTGACTACTGATTATCTCTCCCCTGCTTTTTGCCTTTCATTCAAGTCTCCAAGCATGCAGCAGTCATACTTGGAAACAGCATTTCTTTGTATCTTTTTGGCCATTTGTCTAGTCTTCTTTTAAAAACACCGCATCCTCTGTAGATGTAGTTCTTTGCTCTTCCCTGTAGTTTCATGATATACTACCAAAGTGTAAGCCCTTGGCTTTTGAGACTATTAAAACTCCCCTTTATATTCTGTGGGCATCAAGTGTTCAGTGTGATGAGATCAGGACACCTACATGTTATGCAAGCACAAATACTAAGTGCAGCACAGTTATTTTCTGACTTAAGAACTGTAGTGTAGCCACTGACTGTTTTCCTCCCTCCATTCCCTTCGTTTTTGTTAGCAGCATATGAAGGCACTAATTCTGCATATGCTCCAGTGAAGATGGCAGGATGTCTTTTTCTCCATTGACTCCAGTAAGGATGGGATTTCTTCCATGAAACGTAACTGATCTTGAAAAATAATTATTTTTAAAGATAGCTGAATAAATCTGATCAACAGAACATTTCAGATCAATTGACTTAAAAGTGTCACATTTCTGATTGAGTCTCATACCCCAGAGCTGCTCAGCCAGAGTAAATTTTTTGCCACTCTTGATCTCATCAAAACTTGTCATTTTACACCAGTTAAGGATCTGTCTCAAATTACAAGGCAAAATCATATAAAACTAATTTTCATTTATTCTGTGACCTTCCCTTACGAAATTACAGTCACCCAGTGTGAGTAATTTCCATTGAATATATTTTCCCCATTATGATCAATAATGGAAGCAGAGAGCAGATGAGAAGATACTGTAGCTATGTTGGCAAATTTTCCCAACAGATTTGAATGACTGCTTTTTTTCTCACAAATACTACATTTTTAAAGCAGTCTTACATGTTTTAACTGTGATGGGTAACATAGCTCGCTAGACTATTGCTGCAAAGCAGTGTCTGCAGCTCTAAAACATTGAAACTGATGATCTAAAATTTCATAGAGAGAACCACAGGCTACATAGTGGGTCTGTGTTTCTGTTACAATAAAATATTTTTACGTAAACTGAAACGACACATATAATTTCATGAATAGAACATAGACCAAGGGAACAGAAGTGGAGTAGCCCATATCTATATATATAAAACATCTCCTGCAAGATGCAAACAGTGTGACTGGTGGGAGTCTATCTTTCCCTGTCATGTCAGTCTAAGTGCATGCATCACATTGGGTGGGCTAAATTCATTTTACTTCTTCTTTTCTCATGCCAAGAAATTCATCCTGATGATGAAAAAATGTTCTTTTAGTTTTCATACCAATTCTCATCTTATAACATTTGATAATTTTTTTGTTTTGTTTTAAAATGACTTCACTAACTTTTGACAGGCTAGAAAGGTCACCAAACAATTTCAAAAGAGTTGTCTGACGATTTTCCTATTGTGTTGGTGAGCAACATCTTTATTTAGAATCCAAGAACAACAAAACACATTTTATTTTTCTTTCCCCACAGGCAGCCTCAACGCCATGAGCACTTGGGATTTCTGCTTCACATTGGAAACTTAAGTGAATCATTTCAAGCTCACTATTCACCCTTTTTTTTCTGCTTCAGAAATTAAAACAATGTTTACTGAGTTGGTAGTCACAATGATCCTTCATATTAAAAGAGTTAAGGGTTATAAGGTAAAGAAGTACAGGATGGAAGAACAGTTATGTCAGACACAATGCAGCAACAGAGTACAGATGGTCATCCAAAGCTTTTGGCCAAAGGGCTGCTGAGGCAGCATTTATAGTGGTAGGATAAGGGTAAGTTCTGAGTTTTGTTCCGCATCTTGTAACATGCATGCTAGGTATGTGCAAGGGATGTCTCTGCCCAGTGTACGGTGGGGGGCACAGGATATCTCCCTCCCTGAAACCCACCAACACCCATTTGCATTGCTCAATGCAAAAGCGGAGACTCCATCCCAGCCTAAACCAGTACACCTGGTTAGAGGCAGGAGATGGGCTACTCTCAAAAATCCGTGTGAGCATGAGTTTGGAAGCAAAAATGTCTGCAGCTGGGGTGAGGAAGGGGACATTCGTCCTGCCTACTGTATGCTGCTGGAGATGCCACCCACCTGGGAGCCTGAGCTTATCGTCCGTGTGGCCCATGCACCAGCCGCTCTGCCGGCAGGGATCACCAGCACATGCTGTCCTTCAGACCCTGGGTGGACACCGATACTGACAAGGTACGGCCACCCAAATTACACCGCAAGCAATGCACGGTGAGGCAGCCAGACTCACAATGTGGGCCGGCATGAGAAGTGCCAGGCTTGAGCATCTTCTCACAGCTGCCCATTGACCGCTGTAGAGCCATAGACAAAAATCTCCACTGTTTGAGTGTCAGACAATGTCCTTCACTGGAGGCTTTATTCTGTGATCTTCATGGGTGGTAAAGAGCTGGAGGGGGAAATACTTGTCCCCTGCCAGGAATTATTAACGCCTTCCTTTATGAAATGAGAAAGGCATGTATGAGCAATCCCTAAACACAAGCTAGATAGCTAGATCAGGGGGCTGCCGGTCTGGCAAGATGCCATCTCTTATTTTGCTATGAGGTTTCAAGGGGGGCCTCCAGCAGTTTCTTGAATCCTCAGACTTTCTTTTCTAGTTAGGATGGGCCATGTGGGTAAGGGCATCAACTGCAATTCTTTCAAGCCATGAGCTCTTCCAAGCAGTGAAGAAGGAGCTACTGACACTTGGCATGTCCAGAAATCATGTCATCAGCTAATGTCATCAGCCTGCTTTTAGAAAACTGGCTCTCTGTAAATGTTGTATGTACATATTATACATATTACATGCATGTATCTGTTTCCAAAAGGTATAAAGACGCAAAAGAGAGTAACAGTTACTTACAGCTGTTGTGCCTTATTTTTAAATCACTCTTCTTCCCTAGCGAAAACCAAACTGGGAAAAAAAAGGCCCTTGAAAGAGAACAAGAAGAAAACTAGATACCCAAGAGCAGGCTGGGTTTCTGATTAGACTAGGAGAGGGAGCAGGTTACAGCTGTGTCTCTAATTTATGACAGTTATGATTTTTTTAAAATGCTTTGCCCAATTACCCTGATCTTTTTTAGAAAAGTCCTACCAATCCACAGGTATTCAGTAAAATATTCCATGAATTAATTGCAGGGGGATTTATCAAATGTTTTGAAATACTCTGGTAGGGAAAAATTCTGTGCTGAAGCAAAGGAGCAGCCTTCTGCACTGTAACCAGAACTTCTAAGAATGAAAGTTCTGACTGAAATAAACACCACACAGCGGCAAGACCCTAAATAACCTAAATGCAAGTACTAAGGAAGTGAAAAGCATACCAGAGATTTCTGTAAAACACCAAACAACAAACAAACTGAAGAGCAAATCTGTCTGTGATTCTTCTCTAAGAAGGACATTGTATTTTATACTTGTAAATCCCATGTAAAACTCAAGAAAACAAGACTACTCCCACCCTTTCAAAAATGCACACCAGCCCTTCTGGACATCTACAATCTGGGACTGACACCTGGCCTTTGTTTTGCCAGTTGCTTAATTCTGGCAAGTACATTTGGGTATTTCATTGTATATTATCTAAGATTTTGTTATGGGAAGAAACCAGTGGATTCAGGGACACTGTGCAACCCCCAAGGGAGCCAGTCAGTACAGTTCTACGATTCTGTATCTTCCATGGCCTAGATATGTTATTCAGCCTTCTCTTCCTCAGACCCTTGCTTGTGAAATGGATGAAATGATGCTACGCTATTCAAAGGGCTTTTGTGTGAGGAAGACATTGTACAGATAGCACCACACCCATGCCTTTTGGTAACAGATATCATATGCATGTAAAATAGATAGCAGTGGTGCACACTGGGGAAGTTGTCAATGCAGCCCGCGTGGCAGAAGGACTCCTGGGTTGCTCCATTGCTCCTACATTCCCCAAACAGGAGAGAGGAGCAGGATTAAAAAGAAAATGGAGCCTTGTGTATTTGCAGGTTTGCTAATATGGGTATCAGACTTCCAGTAGTCAGCATTTTAGAGAACAGCAATATTAGAAAACAGCTTAGAAAAGGAAAAAAAAGAAAAAGAGAGTGATACCAAAAATAATAAAAAGTTAAATGTTCTTGTGCTCCTGCTAGGTGAGGTGCAGCAAATTCAGATTTAACAAAAAGTAATCGAAGATAAGAATGTAAGTCATAAAAACCAGCAGGTACGGTACTAAGGAAGACAGGGAAATCTTGCAGCATGGGGTGATGGCTGTAACAAAAAAATTCCGCACCAAACAAACAGGAAAAGCTAAGGAAAGGGTGAAATGAAGACTACACAAGAACCTGAGGTAAATAATAGAATCTTTTTTTCAAATATATAAAGAAGCAGAGGTCAACAAAGGAATCATTAGGGTCTCACAGAGACAGAAGAGCAGAGACCAGATGCCAGAAGAGGTAGGCATTACAGAAAAATTAAATGAACTTTTTGCTTCACTGTTCATGAGGGAGGAGGAAGAACTGTTGCCAAAGAGAGAAATGCACTTTGCCAAGTGAGAAAAATGAAACACAAAAAAGAACCCAAGGTCAAAGAATAAAAAACTGATAAAGCAATTAGATTCTGAGAACATTTCTGAGACTCTAGGGCTGAACAGGTTCCATCCCACTCATTGGGAAGAGCACAGCATGGAGCCCCTTAAACTGAGTCAGCTTGGGTTTACTGAAGGTAAATAATTCCTGATCAAACCAGTTTCTTTCTGTGATAAAATAACTGGATTTGTGGACAAGGGGAGATCAGTGGGCATCACTTATGTCAACTTTAGCAAGGCTTTTGACACCTGTCTCCAACAACATTCTTGTACCTGAGTTTGGACGCCATTGTCTGGACGGGTGGACAACCAGGTGGGTAAAAATTGGTTGGAGGGTTGGGCTCAGAGGAGAGGAGTGATTAATGGGTTATACTGTACCCAGAGTCAAGCTGGGGCTGACTGGCTTTACTGCAAGGGCTCTGGAGAGTCCTGGCAGACAGCATGCTGCCCACGCATCAGGAGTGTGCCCTGGCAGCGAAGGCAGCTAATGGCATCCTGGGCTGTGCTACAGGGAGCACTGCCAGGAGCTTGAGGGAAGGGATTATCCTCCCACTCAGGACCTGTTGGACCACATCTAGACACTGTGTCCTTTTGAGCCCCCCACTACAAGAAAGACATTGAAAAAATGGAGAAAAAAAATGTTAGGAGCTGAAGCGCTAGATCTGTTCAGCCTGGAGAAGAGGTGGTTTCAGGTGGACCCCATAGCAGCCTGCCACGACCTATGAGGAGGTCATCAAGAAGATGACCAAGCTCTTCACAGCGATGCATGGTGGGAGGATGAGAGACACTGGGCATAAATTGGAACAAGAAAGGTTCAAATGGGTATCAGGAAAAACTTTTTCCCCATGAGGACAGTCAGGTATTGGAGCAGGTTACCCAGAGAACTTCTGTAGTCTCCCTCCTTGGAAGTTTTCAAGGCTAAACTGGATAAAGCCCTGGGCAACCTGACCTGATCTCACATCTGGTCTTTCTTTGAGCTGAGTTTGGACTGGAGACCTCCTGAGGTCCCTTTCAGCCTGAATTATCCTGCAATCCTATGATCTGTGGGGTTGAAAGAGAAGTCAGCTGAGAAGAGAGCAACGAAAGGCCCTGTTAGACCTTGGAAGCTTAGACATGCTAAAGAATAAACCCCTTGAGAGTCTCTGGCAAGAGAAATAGCAGCAATGCCAATTAAAGCCAAGATTAGGAACAGAGAGTAACCAGCAAGAGAGGAAAAAAGGAGCATATAGGAGCAAGGGTAGAGTCTACAGTTCAAGGCAGAAAAGTTGCTTCCACCAGCACTGTCCTTGGCTTGTTGTGCAGATTTGGAGAAGTCTCAGGGAAAGTTCTCCCTGGTGGTTAAAGCCATGCTATTTCCTGCCTAGCCGATGTAAAAATACGGACAACCAACAACCCAGCCACGGGAGTGCCTACCAATGCAGGGGCAGCTTTCCTGGAACCAAGGGCATGACAATGATGACTGTATTGAAGATACACAGTTGTGTCCACAGGCATGTTCTCTCCAGCAGAGACCTGTGGTCCAGGCCTGGACCTGTCTGAGAAAATTTTCCTACCTCTGGAGAAATCACCCAGAGAACCTCACCAGCAGGAGCAGCCACCAGAGCACTCAGAAAACTTCCACCATTTTTAACAGAGTTTTCTTTATCCTGGGTTAAATGCCTGTTTGCTATGGAGGGCTAGTAAATGCAAACATACCAACTCTGCCTGTGGAAATCCCTGAGAAACCCAAGTTGCTGAAGGCTGGAAAAGTATCTTAAAAGTATTACTGCTTTTCTGTCCCATTCCTGTGAGGGACTGGGCTGGGTAGACCTTTTTCCTGTTATCTTTTGTAATCTTTTTTCCCAAGTGATTTTGATTTCTATCCATAAAACAGGGGAAAAAACTTTTATTCCAGTAATGCAGGGGCTTTGTCAGACTATATTCACAATGATAAGGGGCTGTTAGATCTCCAGATAAATGCAGATCATGAAAAACCATGTGTTCTTATGCTTGTAAATAATTACAATTTAAAATGCCATTAAAAGAAGTCAATAAACCCATTCCCAGGAGATCAGCAAATAACGTTGTCCAAAGATTATAACCCAAGACTGGGGTCATTCTCAATAGATAGCTGTCTCATTTCCATTTGAAAGAAACAGCCATATATCACTCTGCAACTCATCACAAAAGTGTAATAAAAAATACACATTCATTAACCTGCAGAAAGGAAATGGGAAGGGATAAAACATGCTGATGAAACAAAAATAAGTCAGCCTAGCCAAGACAGGAGATTGTAAGGAGCTCCAAATGGACTAAACCAAACTAGGTATTTGGACAGTAGCATACTAGATGAAACTCAGCCTAGACATGTGGTTTGCAGGAAACAGTTTAAAACTACTTGTAAACATTTATGGTCTCTGAATTAGTCGTAACCTCCAAGGAAAAAGATAAAGGCATTATTGTGGACAGCTCAATGAAGACATGTATTCAACGTGCAGCAGCAATCAAAAAAAAAAAAAAGGAATAAAAAGCGAGGGGATATTGAGCATGGAACAGACAGAGAATAATACAGAGAACATTGGAATCAATGAGACATCCTCAGACTTGCCAAGCCAATAGACATTTATTTCATATGCCACCTCTCCTGAAAGCCACAGCCCATAGTGCCTTGCAAACCAGAGCAACCGAATTGCAGAATTAGATAAAACAAAGGGAGGTAAATTTTATTCTCTGTTCACAAACTGAGTAAAGAGCAAAAGGTTGAAATGAAATCTGGATGAGGGCTGCAGTCCTTCACAACTGATGGAGAATTTCTGCCTAGAGAAGACCAGAGACAAAGGAGCAGAAAAGCAAGAAAGCAAAGGAAAATAAAGGCCTGCTCTGAGTGCTGAATGGGAAGCAGTGTGAGTAGATGGCTAGGTTTGTTTGTGGGTAGACATTCCCATATGTAGCAAAAAATCTACATATAATGGATTATCAGGGGTTAGCCCCAGGGGAATCATAGTTGTTGGTTCAGTGGGTGCAGGGGTGGACCTGAAGTGAGGCAGCCAGGGTCCAGAGTCAGCTGTTTCAACTTTCTGTGCTCATTTTTCACATCCCCATTTTTGCCTGTTTTTTCCCCTTTGGCTATATTTTGTAGGTCACAAACTATTTCTTTACGTTTTCTGTATGTTTGTGCAGAATGGGAAAAACACAGGGTATTAACTGTGAAACAAATATGCAGAACAATGCTGACAGGCTCAGAGCAAGATAGCTGAACGTCTGATCTGTCAAGGCCATGTCATATGTATGCAGTTTTACAGTGATAGTACTAGGGTAGATTTGCAGACTCAAAAGGAGAAAAAGAATGCAAGGATACTACTGAGATAACAAACAGTAAAATTAATGGAAAGCCTGAGTTAAGGAGGCTCTAAGAAATTGAGGTAAAAGTATCTAAACCTCAGATGAATGAAGTCAAAGGCAAAGTAATGATGCTGAATCCTACTGGAGTGGTCCACATTCACACTTTTAAAGGTGGAAAGGAATTGCTATCCCCATTGTACAGATGAGAGGAGTTAAAGATCATCCACAACATCATAGAGTCAGGCATTAGTACATGGGGAATCAAACTCAGCTTTGCAGTGACCTACCAATAGACTACACTGCAGAAAAGTCACTGAAATGTTCTACTGAGAAACACTATTAATGTGCTCTGAAAGTTTCCAGTTAGAGGTGAGCTACAAAGTGTAAAAGGGTGAATAAGGAAAAAAAAAAAAAATTGTCCTGAAAATGGCATTAACTTGGGTCACCTCATTTCAAAATAGATGTAGCAGAAACAGAACTGATCAAGAAAGAGTAAGCAGGTTGAACTGGCACTGCTCAGCTTTTGGGTTGTAACCCCAAGAAAGGGTACAAAAGTCAATGCAAGAGGGAAAGCTGAAGGAAAACTGGCACTGTAATATGCTGAGAGCTTAACTTCAGTCTAAGGCAATCTCACTCACCCTTTGCCTACACATCTTACCTTCGAGGTCAAGTATTCACTGCCAATCTCTTAAAGCACACGCTCAGGTCCACTATATAAGCTTAGCATTAGTATCATGGATATATACTTTATTCTTACATGCAGAGTGAATTTAAGTGTGCCAGGAACATTTTTTTTCTAAATTTTAAATAAGGAATTTCAATCACGAAAAGGTTGCATGGAATTAAATTAGAGAAAAGATCAGCATGGGCAGACTTTTCAAATGAAAAATAAATTAGATATTGAAGGTGGTTCTATTTTGTACCTTTTAATAACTGAAAAAATAAAAAGGAAAACCTCTTTACTGAGCTAAAAACTATTTTTAATTGAGAACTGGATCCAAAAATACCCCACAGTTTTTATTTAGTAAATTCTCTCTTTGAAAGAGTGAAATAAAGGGAGGGGGGACGGGACATGAAGAAGTTGGGAAGGAGAATGAACATTATTTCTTAAAGAAAGAAGCTCCAGTCTAAATTTCACTTTGTGTAACACAGAGATGACCTCTCTTTTACAGAGGTGAACAAGTAAAATAAAAAAAATCAAAAGTGGTCCTCTTAAGTAAACACTCAGCATTGTTTATTTACATCTGCCTTCCTGTCAAAAGGGGGAAAAGGGAGAGGGTAGAAACTGAAATAAGATTTTTTTTTCCTCTCACTTAAAAAAAAAAGCAACTTTAAAATCTAATTTCAAAAATTAAAGATGGCATAAAATAATTTGAGGAGATCGTATTTGATCAAAGAGAAAGTGTCAACTTGGTCACAGCCATCCAGGTCACTGTTTGGGACAAGAGTTGAGGAAAGACACACATGACCCTTTTCCTACAGTCAAATTCCCATTTGTACAAAATAGTGGTAAAGCATTATGTGGTAGAAATCCAGAAATTTCAGAAAACTGAACTCGAAACCATGTGCTCCCTACAAGGCCCTCTGCTTCCATGTTTAAAGCCTATTCCCTGCTTTCAGTGCTGTCATAGCTTTCATCTCAGTGCTCCCTCCTCTTAGCACTTCTCAAAGTAATACAGTTGACTAGATTAATTTAACCTGAAACTGTCATCCAACTATAAAATCTATATTATTGCCAAGGTGGTAAGTTCTTTTTGTTCACTGTCCTGATGGTACTTTGGGGACAAGAGTGAATCTGGACTGTAATAAACGTAAAATATTTCTAAACCTTTTTTTCCATATACAGCTACCCTGAGTAGACACCACAGCCAGGTGTGACAGGATAGAGAAGTGCTCGAACAGTCATTGTCTCTAACCACCTGCAAGTCAGTTTGACTTGTTGAGCAACTAAAGGTCCTTTGCTTGTGTTGCTGACGTTGCTTTGCTTATGTTCTTGACGTCAAATGGCTCTTTCTTGTATGATGTAAGATATTAAAGCCAAGAAGCTTCCTTCTGCAGAACTCCACTATCCTCTGCTGTCTGAAGGCACTATCCTCACTGCTACTGGAGCGCACCAGCCAGGTCCACCTTCCATACCGGTTGCACATCAGCAGGACCCACATCTCCTTTGGGCCCCATGCAATGCATATGAGACCCTAAGACAGAATTAGTATTTTTGGTTTTTTCTCAGAGACACACACTGGGGCCTGTACTGCAGCCACCAAAGCTCCACTTTTTACAGTGTGAAGAAGAAGGCATGTGTTGCCTGCCTTGCACCACAGTGCAAGAGCACCTGGTATGTTTTTGGGTGAAGACTCCATTAGCCAACTTAACATATGTCACTAACTATTTCCATGGCTGACTTGCCATCTTCCACATTCAGAGAAGTGAGTCAGTCCCAGAAAGAGCACCCAGGTCCCCCACTTATTTTTCAAAAGAAGTTTCGGGTAAGTGAACTCCTTTAGATGCTATGGACTGACAACATCTATTTTATTTTCATATTGAAAATGTCATATCTGGTCTCAAGCCTTTCCTGAACAGCTGCTTCATATTAGCTGTAACACACTTCTTGGTTAAAAAGAAGCTAAGAAATAAATGAATAAATTATTAACCTTGTTAGTCAATTGAGCAAGGGACCTGGAATCTGTAATACCATATTGTCCAAGAAACTTTTCAGAAACTAGAAATACAAAATTTAAGCATAAACCCAACTCTTAGAACCATGTATCCTAAGGTTTCCTGGTGCTGTTTTTTCATAATGTCTGTGTATTGTAGGCAGGACAAACAATATGTCATTTCAGTTTCTTTCACCCTCTCTGCCCTGTTGTTTTCCAGTGGAAAATGTCCTGTTGTACACTTACACTGCTCCAGCGGTTGTTTGGTTATAACTTGCTGCAGGAAACATCCTGGCAAGAGGACATCAGAAGGGGCTGTTACTTCTCTGAAGCATCTAGAAATTAATCTGCTGCTCTGAGTATGCCCGTGCAGGCAGGACAAGCAAGTCAAGGCCCTTTTGCTAACCTCTGGGCCTGTATTAATATATTTTATCCCTCAGGGATTCATGTAAAGAATACAGGCAACAAACAGCTGACTTATTAAGCAGATTCCAGACCAGATGGAATTAATGCAACTGTATATGGCTGCACCCAGTCAAGAAGACAGTCTCCCAGGAGAGGAATGAGCTTTTGTATGGCAGCTTGTGGTTACCGTTCCTGGTATTTATATGTTCTTCTCTTACATTAGTTCTTGACAGTTTCTTTCTTTTACACTCCACTCCCATTTCAGAAACTGAATAGCACTCCAAAGGATTGATTGCTTAGACCACTGTAGAAGTAAGAAATATTTCTGGACATCAATTTCCCCAAATATACAAGATTTTGATGCATAAATCTGGGTTTAGTAAAGTCTTGCTGCTTCTCAATTATGCAGTAAAGCTGTACCAAGCACAAGGAGGTCGAAAGATTGCCCAAGGTCACAATGGGAATCAGTATCTCAGGTTGAGTGAAGCGTACAAACATGTGAGCTCTGATTTTCGTCATCTAGCTATTGGACAACACTCTTTATTTCCAGCTACTATTGATTTACACCCTTCTACCCTTGGAATCCAGCTGGCATTTTGTTAATTCAATATCCAATAGCTCATAATGATCCTGCTAAAGATAGACTGCTACGGGGCAGTCAAACTCCATGAAACGATTGCATAAAAGTGTGATCGCGAAGTCATTTTTCTTACACAGTCTGATATGTAATTCCTCTGAAGAAACTTTTTGCTCAGCTAAGTTTTATCTAGAGCCGGTAAAAAAATTTCCAGTGGAAGAGTTTTCTGTCAGAAATTTTTGAATACATTAAAACTGAGTGGTTTTCAGGAATGATTTTTTTTTTTTTTAATTTTCAGTGGGATGTTATTGAGATTTTCCATTTTGATAAGATGGAATTTCTTTCCCCTAAAAAGGAAAGAAAGAAAGAAAGAAAGAAAGAAAGAAAGAAAGAAAGAAAGAAAGAAAGAAAGAAAGAAAGAAAGGAAGGAAGGAAGGAAGGAAGGAAGGAAGGAAGGAAGGAAGGAAGGAAGAAAGGAAGAAAGGAAGAAAGAAAGAAAGAAAGAAAGAAAGAAAGAAAGAAAGAAAGAAAGAAAGGAAGGAAGAAAGGAAGGAAGGAAGGAAGGAAGAAAGGAAGAAACAAACTTAGGAGGCATGACTATCAGGAAGATCTCCTTAAAAGAGAGGCCCATAAAAAAAAAAGGAATTTTATCACATTGTTCATTTTCCAGATTCCTTGGATGACACAACGTGTCAACCAGCATCACTCACATTATTTGCCATGACAGATCCTGCCTGACACAGTGAATCACAGTCGCCCAGGGCATGTGACTGGCAGCCATTAGTATAGCGGGGCTGGTAAATCACTGGCTTTCATTTACACCTACCTACTGTACATACGCAAAAGCTGCTGTTGCATGTGCAGCCAGCTGCGCTTGGTTTGTTTGCAGATTCAGAGAGAGCAATAGCAAGGGACAGAGAGTCCTTTTCAGCACTCCTATTTCTTTCCAATTCTCTGTGCAAAATGACTAGAGATTTCCATTAAAACATCAAAATATCTTTCTAGGTATAAGACCCACTCTGCATAAGATAAAGAAATAAAAACTGTATGAACAATCTTAGCATTCAGAAGCCTTCCAAGCCAATTGCAGTATAATGCATTCAGTGGAAATTTGTGCTGACCTTGGATACAAAATTATCTCTTTCTGCCAATAATTTGCATAGTGGATATTGCTTTTGAGTTAGGAATACAGTAAATTGGAGTGTGAAGGTTCTGAAGGATGAAAGTAGAGACTGAGTCTCAGCTCAGAGAGACCTGCACAAGCCAGGAGGGACACCAACAGAGTCAGCGGAATTTCCTTCCTCAAGTGAGGAGAGCATTGCACTGTTTTTAAGGAGCAAATGCCTTTGTGTTTGTTCATGTATGTAAATTCATCTGCATGGTCTGGCTGGGAGCTCACGAAGTAAATTGTACATGAGGCAGAGAAGACAGAAAATGGCTGTTCAAACTACACCTGCTGCCCTGACAGCCAAATGCCCTCCCATCAGCCTGGGCACACCTTTGTGCTTAGGGCAGGGAGTGGTGTGGATCCAGGCATCTCACTCCACACACTTGTGAACCAGCAGCTGGATCCAGAACCAGCCTGCATGAAGGCAGAATGGAAAGGAGAAGAAAAATGTTTTCTGGCCTCTGCACCAAAAGGTTTTGCTCAGACTGCTCTCCAAAAACTTCACAGGCACTAACATTCCATTGGGACTTCTGTGATCCACCCAGCTGCAAGGACAGTGCCTCAGCACAGACAGAGCAGGGCTGTCTCCCTCTGCCAGCAGCAGCCTCTTCCTTGGAGGATCTTCCTCCAGCCACGGGCAAGGTACTCAATAGTCCTGATCCTGCCTGCTCTTGTCAGTGCTTTCCTCTTTCTTCCTCACCCTCATGTTACATCAGGTCCTCGGGGTGTCTCCAACATCTTCCCTACCCCTTCAAACCCCCCTATCAAATGGGTCCATAGTCCTACCAATAGGACACTTCTTGGGTACTTTCAGAATACTGAACGTTAGCGCAGCACACCTTGTGTATGCTAAGCACCGCTGACCTATGAGCAAAGGATTCTCTGAAATGGTGGAAGGACTGAATGCACCTGAAAGTTGCAGTCCTACACCTTCAAAGCATCACTCTTAATCAAGGTTTGTCATATGCGCCGCACATGCCTTTGGCGAGTTAGTCTCTACTGAAAGACTGCTTATTGTCAGTGTAATATCAAGCCACCAGAGGTGTTTCCTCTTACTGGTTGATATTGTAGAGCATAAATTGCGGTTGCTATTTCTCTGTCTTTTTTTAACACATATAATTATTTAGTGAGGTATTCACACTACATGATCTTATCTAGTACAGTTGTGATAAACATCATCTCATGTTTGTGGAACACCTTTGTCCCATAGGATCTGAAAGTGCTTAACAGAATTGTACTGTTTTCCTGGAGAGACTCATTTTTATTCAACAAGATCACAATGTCCCTTGTACAGTCAGAGATTTTTTAAGTGAATCTTTAGATGTGTCAGCCTTTGCCCAAGAGAATTTCAGTAAATATGCCTAGATCATTGACTCATGCAATTCTGGACCTCTTCGACTTTATTCTGAAAAGTCAATATTTTTGAAGGATTCAGTATAGGAATGTTAGTACAGTACATTGGTAAAGACAGCTCTTCTTCTGGAGGGGATATGAATGCTAGCAACAGAAACACTGTAAATATTAAGAGAATATTGCTCATGACAGAGGAGTAGATGAAGTAAAATGAGGCCCTGACTAAGCACATGCGTTGTTTATTGGGCGGGCACTTCCAACAGCGAGGGAGGGTTTCCTGCTACACAGCATGACACAAGAGATGTCAACAAGCACAGTGTAGTTTACAAACCATGCTTGACTTGCTGCCTGAAGGCTTATTCCACCACTTCTGCCAAATCCTGGGAGACGAGAGTATGGGAGTGCACGGCACTGCAGAGTACCACAGGGGAAAGGGTTGGATGAAGTTTCAGAGGAGACGTGGCAATGGACTCCCACCTCTGTCCATGGCATGTTGTACTGCAGATGGCACAGATGGCAACAGGATCACTCACACTTGATGGTGCTTTTGTCTTCCCGCACGCTCTGGAAGGAGTCACATTCAGCTACCTGGCCCCCCTGCTGCCTGGGGCTGTTCCTGTCATCCTTGTTCTCCTCATCTGCACAGTAGAGGAAAAAAACCTGCTTGCTATGGTGACATGAAGGGCTTTGAGACGATGCAGTGTAAAGCACTGGGTAAATGTAAATGACAGCCAGGTCAGTAAAAGAGCATTGGACCTTTCTTCCTCTGTTTGCACAGGGGATGGAAGGGAAGGGGGATTGCTTCGAAGTAGTGAGGAGCTATTCCTGTTGATATTATCGGTGCTGATGATTCTTCCAGATCAGCTGAGAACAAACGACTCACTCAAACATACACACCCGCCCAAAATATAGTAATTGGCCACTTTGCTATGTCTTTGTAGCCACAGGACAGTGGCCAAGTGACACCCTCCCTCCTGACATCCTGCTCCCTGCCCGACACAGGCAGCATAGTCAGGATGCTGCCCACATTATTCATGTAAGGAGTGCTTCTCTCAAATCTCACTTCTGTTGGTGCAGCCAAGGGATGGCGCCAACTCTCACCCGAATTCAAAAGTCATTTGCATGATTGGCTGTTGCTGCCAGATGACCCGAACACCAAGTGCACAGGAGCCATGGCATCGCTCATGATCCTGTGTCTGCTATCAGTGATTGGTTGAGTCACTGTATGGGCACATTGTTGCTCATCTTTCTTATTGCTTCAGTAAAGCTTTGTTTTAAAAAGTGTTGTCAGACTTCATTAGTGTTTGGACTACACCAAGTTAGGTGGAAACAGTTAACAATCTTGGGACAGAGTGAGGGTTTTGGATGAAGACACAAAAACAAGGGTGAGAAAGTTTATGTGCAAGCAGGATACGATTTCATACTTCCAAGCACGCAACTGATACTGCAAAATTATCTCAGCAACGTGTGTTCAGCTCCTGGCAGGGTCAGAATGGTTCAGCTTCCTTCCATACTTTAAAAACAAGCAAACGAACAAAAGCCCCTTTCCATAGTACCCTGCAGCCTTGTTCTTCAAAAGACACCTGGCAAATGAGAGCCCTAGAGCTGTACCTAGACAGATGAAATCCTGTGACACGTCTCATAACGGGAGACATTTTTTGGGGAGTCCCCTGATCTGAACTTCCTAATGCTGCTGCATGTGATCCTCATCATCTGTTGGGCCTGATAAAATCAGTTGGATTCCCCTAATTGATTGCAGTGGGGTTTGCAGGTTGCTTTTGCTGGGAACTCCTTGGAAATCCTTAGAGAACAAAAGGCATTAAATGCTCAGTGGTAGAGAGGAGGAACGAGTTTGGGAGGTGCTCATGAAGGCCAAGCTCCAAAAGAAACAACTTTGAGGTAGGTCATAGGGGAGACCAGACACAGCTATTCAAACCCATGTATTTTCTTACGGAAAGCAACTTCACTTGTTTCACCTAAGGACAGAATAAAAGAGAAAAGCAAAGGGAGGTGGAGACTCACATACATCTGCTATGGGGCCACTGAGTTCTTGAGCGAGACCTGTGGCCTCTCTGGCCTCTTTCTTGCATATTCTTTCTCCCAGTTGTACAAGATGGATAACTACATGTGCTGCAGGATAGGTGCTGAAAGGAGAATTACACAAGTCTTTGTTCTGTGCTTTGGAGTCAAAATTTTTGCTACAAATGAGGGACACTAATATGATTAATTCCAAGATAAAGTTCTGAATGGAGCTAATAAAACTATTTGTTGTGAGGACACTCTGTCCTCAACCCCAGGGTTACTGCTGAAAGCTTTGTATTTCCTTCATTTTTTGCTGGTATACAGCAGCAGAGAGGGAAAATTACTGCTATACACCCAGGTGGTCTGAAAGTTAGGAGTGTAGAGGTAGATGTCAAGGACATTAAAAAACCATGGTATTCATGCAAGCAGATGGCCAAATTCCTGAGATAGAGGCAGTCACCATAAGAGCTACACAGTGTCTCGGTCCAGTGTCACGTGGGATGTGCTTTCATCAATAGTTGAGAAGGGGCTGCTTGTCCAACACATGCTATTCCATCTGAAACCACAGGCTAAACAGCCAGTTGCAATGGATGACGTCAAGCAGCAAAAGGAAGCAGCTGAAATATGGGATGTGCAGACTAGGCCAGAAATTGCTGAGTATGAGGTTATTTGTTCCTATCCTCCTAGAGGAAAACTAACAGTTGCCTGACCTAACCACATGGGTTGGATGAACTGGGACAGCTACCCGAAACCAGCTGATCCTCCCAGAGCTGGGCAAGGAGCTGACCCAACCTGAAAATTTTTGTGTTGTAACCACCACGCCAAGCTCCAGAGGGGTGATTTTTCAATCAGATTCATCTCAGGAGACCTTTCCAAGCTTGATTTTACCATTTTTGCCTAAGGGAGGATAACAAAAATGACTGCTGAAATCTCTCTGCCTTCTGAGGGCAAAAAATACAGGTGAAAGAAAATTTAATTTCAAACACTTAAAGCTGCTCTGTTTTTCAGAAAGGAATCCAAGTATTCATGTTCTTACCATGGCCTGTGTGGAAGAAATTAAGCAGTCATGCTCAGTTCTTGCTCTTAGTGCTTAGAGGAGAACTTGGGTACTAAACCTCTTACTAAATGGAGAGGAGGACAAAAGACAGTGAACCCAGATTTGGCAGCATTAAGGCTGAAAGTACCGCTGCTCCTGCCTAGTCACTGCAGCCAAAAATCACATTTTATGGGTGAGCATTACCGGACTGCGTTCAGCAGCGCCCAGGGATTCAGCACACCGTGTCCGTACTGCTGGCCAGACCCCCGTGCAGCACAAGCAGGACTTACAGTGAGGGTGAAAAGAGTTGGGAGCTGCTTGCTTGAAATAGCCTCTGTGATGCTGACATTGCAGTTAATTAATAGTTAACCTTCAAACTTACTGTTGATTGCAGACTGACAGGTAGTGCGGGAACAGCCTAGGATGGGTCTCCCCTTGTTACCTCCCAGCCAGCTGATACAACTGAGGTCTGATCACGCTTTCCCATGCAGCAGCAGCACTGCTTGCACTGGGTGAGTTCCCTGCAGCACCAGTCCTGGTGCCCTGCCACTGCTTATTCCCTCCCACGTGCCTGCCTTTGGTGGGTGCCAGTGTGCCTGCGACTGTGTGGCGGGTTGGTAGGGAACATGGCCAACGCCACCCACGAAAAGGGATGTTCTTCAGCTGCACCAGCATTCTGATCTGTCTTTGTGACCACACAAATAGCCGGGGTGGCCATGGGCAGCAGCACGACCGGGGCCAGAGATCAACAGGGCTGCTTGAGGGAGAGTAATGCTGATGAAAAGGGATGTCACGCCATGGCTGCTGAGCAATCTTTCTCAGCCTAAGCTTAGCGGGAAGGTTGTTGCTTCTGTTTCAGACCAGAGAGAGGGCTCGAATGCCTGAGAACTTGTCTGCTTTCTTCCAGATATATTAATTGACCTGAGAAGAAAACACCTCTCCCTATGACTGTCATCTCACGCAGAATGTAAACAACCTTAACATAAACAGCAAATAAGATGGAGCTGGTCTTATGGACATGCGGCCCCAATTCCCAGTTGTGCACTGGCACAGGGAAATTCCTCACTTCTGGATGTAAAATAGGAGTAATATTGTTTCTCACCTCCCAGGAGCTTCCTGGGGACCAAGGGGCTGATGCTCGCAGAGTCTTTAGCAGCCACAGACATAGAACTTTTCTGCTACAGTGGGGGACACTGTTTTGCTGCTACTGGCCTGTATTTTTGAAACTAGTGAACACAGGAACATTTCAGAGAACCTGGAGTGAGCTGGTGCACACAGAGTGGTTCCCTGTTCAGCTGTCTGGAGACTGGGGCTGCAGATGGTCCATCTCACGGGAGCAAGCACCAGCGTGAGTGGGAGTCTCCATTACACCCACCAGCAGGGAAGGCTGCCAGGAGTGATGGGACAAGGCACCGGCTTCTGCCATCCCCAGGCACTAGGGCTGAGGCAGGCCTGGAGCAGACCCACAGCTGCTGACCGCCTGCGCCACATGCAATAACGACCTGGAATCGCTGTCAGCACAAGCTGAACCCGAATTCAGCAGAAATCTGTTTATCTCAGTCCTTACACACCCTCTTTATCAGTCTAGAGGTAAAGAAACTTTACACCTGAGATAAGGAGGATATCCTGGGAGCCAGGAGGTCAGAGTTTTGCTGTGATAGGTGCCAACCGGGAATTCCCCTGCCCTGATGAATTTACAGACTGGGCAGCACCAAAGGAGAGCGGGTGGCTACTGACATCACGGAGAGCATAAAACAAGTATTCCTGACCATAAATAATAACTTTATTCTTGTTCTTTGCACAACATTAATAAAATAGTATAAACCTACTCTTTGCACAGATCAATAATTGATCGATAATAAAAGCAACTTCTTATCACAAGCAGGTACTTTTATGGTCCCAGTTAAAGTGCAAGACGAACTAAAAGGGACACCCCTCAATAATTTCAGCATGTTAGTATGTTTAAAAGCTGAGTGGTAGTGTTCATTTCTAGTCTTGATCTTCAGAGCCACACCACAAGCACTGGAGTCAAAGCCTCCTGCCATCCTGCGTGCAGCACCAGGCTGCATGGAAACGTCCACCTATTCACCCTTGTGCTAATGCTGCCTTCCCGGATGTGGTCCCCATCTGACGAGCAAACAAGGGGTGATCCCAAGTGGTCAGAGCCGGCTGCTGGGATAGACAAGCCCCATGATCAACATGGCAAAGGAGCTCGGGAAGCTACTTTAAAGCAGAGGCTTCATGAAGTAAGTGGTAAGGCACTTCTTCCCCTCCTCAGGCCATCAGCAGCAGCTGAATTTGGGAGAGCAACGCATCCAGAGCAAGGGGCTTTGGCTCAGCACTCCCTTTCCTTCTTGGCTAGGGGAGAGCCCTTTTCCATTGACTGTCATGGATCTGGGCAGTCTTTACTCAGGTTTCCACAGACAGCAACAAGCCAAGGAGCCCAGGCAGGGAAAGCAATTAAGTTTTCCATGCAAGCTGGATCTACCATTTCTGGAGCAGACTGGTGTGCTCAATGCGTATCACAGGCCTGGCCTTTGGAGAGATTTCATGAAGGAGGAGGGATGTATTTTATCCATCAGTCTTCTGATTTCTGCTTTGGCACAACCAGAGTTGTGGCAGTAGATCTAGGGGCTTTAAGGCCAGTGGGATCGTTATGGTGGCCTCACCTGCCCACCTGCATAAGGGAGCCCATCAGTTTTCCCTGGCGATGCCCCCATCCAGCCCAACACCGTGCAGTTCGGCAAGAGCATGCCCCGTGGAAAGACAGCAATGCCTGATTTACAGGCTCCAAGTGATGGAGATTCCCTCCCATCCTGGGTAACCTGTTCCGATAATGAATTATGAGAAGGAAGGGAGCAGTTTAGTCAATAGTATTTGTGCATGATGATTTTACATGTTGCAACGGTGCCCACTGCAGTAAGTAAATTGCCCCCTGGCTTTCATAAACATCATCTGTACACAAACATTATCCAGAGCAACTGTATGGCAGGGAAATTCTCCAGTGTAAGATAATGTCATCTCCACAGCAATAAGAAAGGTAAAACAGTACTTACCAGCTGGGAAAGAGGGAGAGGCGACAAACAGCAGCCAGCTGTAAAATGACCGTGTCAGGGCTACAGCTGCTTGGGTCTGCCTGATTTAAAGCACCAGCCCCACAAAAGCATGCTGAGGAAACTAATTCTGTAAGAGAGTGACTTCATACCCAGGAAAATTATGAGGCACCCAGAGGTCAAGCTGGTTCTGTCGGGTGCCTTTATAATACGGCCACCAGCAGAAAAAATGTCGGAAATTAAGTTCCATCTAATCAGATGGAATTGGCAATAAAGCCAGGACTGCTCCATTTATTTATTTATTACATTAGGTCCAAGGGAACAAGAGCCCTTTTTCTTTCTAAATTTGGATGTAATTATAGCCAGCTCTTCATTAGTGCTTTCTAACCTGCATCTTGGAGCGCTTTGCATAGGAAGCTGATGGCATCGTTCCTGTTTTACTGGTGGAGAAACTGATGCCCAGAAATTGAGAAGTGATTTGGCCAAATTCTTGCAACATCCCAGTAATAGACCAAAGAAGGGAATGTGGCCCCACTGCATCATATCCCTTCCCCGTGTCCTCACAAGCTGTGCCCAGCAGGAGGAAAGCCCTGACAGTCCAGGGTAAATCTACCACTACAAACCAGATACAGTCAGACTGAATGGTCCATTTTGACCATAACCAACTCCCTGCCTACATCTCTGAAGGCTGCAACAGCCTTCTCCGTCATGGGATCAAGGAGATCAATATTTTGCTCGTGTAGTGTAAGCTCATCTAATCATGTTATAGGAAGGTATGCAGAGCTCAAGTGTCTCTATATTAGGCTATGTGACCTCTCAGCTGAAAAGGCTTTAGGCTATTTAGTCATTGCTTTAGTCATTGAATGTTACTTTCCAGGACAGAAAGACTTGTCATTTTGTGGCTGAGAGCAGGGCACCAGGGCTGACTGCTTCCGGACCGCAGCCTCCTCCCCACCACCCTGCTCTGACTGAGGGAATACTGCTTCCAGCAGCCACACTTCTCCACTGAAAAGCAAAAAAGGGAAAGAAATAAACCCTCAGTCTGCAGGCCAGGATTTCAGAAGTGGTGTCGTAACCATTAATAGGAAAGGGTTTTAAAGCATTGGGTTGCTGAGGAACCATGGGCCCTTGCCCGCAGGTGCCCAGCTGTGAGCTTGTCCCTGCACAGCCAGGACAGTTGCCGAAGCAGGTCTCAGGGCAGAGCACACGGTGAGGCTGCAGCAAGACTGCCCTTCACTTCCAGAGGTTTTCCCGACTGGCCATTGGCCAGCTGAACCGGAGCATCTGTTCTCAGCAGCCCAGCTCTTGCAACTGCTGCCTTTCTCACCCTGATAGGAAACTTCCCAGGAGAAAATTTTAACCTGCTTTTAAAACATAAATGGGTCTGTCCTAGCTGGACTTCTGACTTCTTCAGATATATTTAAAAATTAACACTTCTTCCTCCAGCATCCCTGTGTTAACACATAACAAAAAGGGAATTTAATTTCTACCTGATGGTGCTAATTGAGCAAATGGCCTCTTCGTGCACCAGGACAGAGCAGGAATCTGAAGCCTTCATCTTCCATCAGCATCTTCAACTTCCAAAGAAAACACTAAGCAAATTGCTATCAATTCCTCCAAGGTGGGGACTAAGGAGTTAATTTTATATAAGTCATCACGACATGCCCAACGCCAAACCCCCTGGTACTAGGCAAAGACATAAAATAAACAACAGTCATTGCTCCCAAGGGCTTACAAATGGCTGGATCTTTCCGAACAGTTCAGCATGGATTTTTTTTTTTTTTTTTTTTTAAATCCATGATTAGTGTCCCAGGGGAAGCAGCTGCCTGATGAGCACTTCAGGAAATTTGGCCCTTATCTGCAGGTGCTTAAATGGGAGCTGAGCCCTGGGGAAAAAATCATGCCTCTGAATAGCCCAGTAAGTGGCAGTGAGGATGGCAGGGAGCTATTCCCTTGTCAGGAGAGTTTGGATGTGATCCAGTCTGGACCAAGACAGGAGCAGCGGGAGCAGCCTAACCTCGTGGAGCGCTCCCCAGCCCAGGAGGCGAGACGATGCAGGCAGCCAAAGACAAGCGTGAGGAGAAGGAAGGGCAAGGACCCAACAGCCGCAGTACCCCAGTCAGACCCCTCCTCCAGCAGGCACGGAGACACTGCTTGACCTTGGCCAATGCCAACACACACACATACAGAGAAAGCAAAAGCAGGATCTACCAAACTAAAAAAACTGCACTAAGCTGCCTGTACAACACGTACTCTGCTCTGGTGGTTCTTCTGGCTGTTCGAGCACCCCAGGCATCACCAAGCATTGGCTTAGTATTGTAGATCCCCCTTCTCAGTCCATGAACAGCTTGGCAGTATTTCTGCCAGTAAATAAAGCAGGGCCATATGGCTCTGCTGGAAAGGAGAGCCTTTGTCTCTCCCCTTTCCTTCTCCGCTGTGGAAATGGCTGTATAGCCCCTCTAAAGTCACTGGGAGGCAGATCTGGCTTCCCAAAATGCACAACAGCCCTGTGAGAGTGCCATTGCCCTGCCAAGGGGACGGTCCAGATTGGGCTCTTCTCATGTCCCAGACCCCCTCCCCAGCCAGCTCTGGGGTGTTCCTTGCTCTTCAGCTGTTCCAATGGCAGTTTTATGTTTTTATTTGTACCTTCAGTATAATCAGGTTGTCCCTTCCTTTCCCTTAAGTATTTTTAAATATACTAGATGCCTAGTGAGGAGCAGGCAAATCCCATCCCTGTACTCCTGTCAACAGCAAAGCAACAGCATACTGCTGCCTGTAAAAGGATGTTTCCAGATGCCTTCATTGAATATATGATCACAACATCTATAGATGAAAGGCTTGTGCTATACATCTCCTTGCAAGGCCAAGTTGTATACCCCAGATGATGGAGGATATATACTAGATATTAAACGTTGAGGACCCCATTTTCTGCTATACTCCAGCTGCTGAGAGCCACTGTGGTGCAGCAGAGTAAACATAAACCCAGTCAAACTGGGTTTACAGCTACTTTGTGTTAGCAAACTGGCACAAAGCAGCTGGAGTTTACCAGCAGAACTGGCCCCTACAATATTCTTGGGGCCGTGTCAGACTGCATTTTATCAGCACACTTCAGATGACAAGGGTGGGAATTGTAGATCATGAATGGAAATACAATTAAATCAGTTAAAGACAATGATGCACTGTCTAAAATTACACCATAGCAAGTATTTTATCGGAAACCCTTCGCAGTTGGCTGCTTTGGAGCACAGAGGAGAGAATTGAGGCACCCAGGAGCAGCAGTGATGCAATGATCTTATCCAGCAACATCTTCCTCACTCCTCAACCCATGTCTGAACGTTAAAATTAGTTATGCTGTGGGGTGAAAAAAAGCTGCTATGTTGCCTACCTCTAAGTATTCTTATACTAACTTTCTATTACAGAGCCAAGGAGATTCTTTTAGCCTGGAGTTACATGTGGAAAGTTCATTGTTCACACAAGGTTTGCAAAACCCTCTAATATGATGTGATTTGAATTCAAAGTACTATAAATTTGTAACTAGATAAAAGGGGGTAATCGCAAAAGAGTGCAAGAGAGAGCACACTTAAACCAATGGTTTGGAAATTTAAAGTGAAAAAAGAAAGACTCAGCACTATTTAGTAAAGAAGGAGGTTGTGTAAACACTCGAAAGGAAAAAAAAGGAAGAAAGAAAAAGCTTTTTTCTACATGGAGAATCAATCTGCGCACTGACCTTCAACCTGCTGTGGCACTTACACAGTGGTGCAAGGGGAAATGTGGACATATAGTGCAAACGACATAAACAAATTCTTGCAGAGGAAACTCTTCTGATGGAGACATCCATTCTCCAGACCCAAACCCACCATGCTAATACACTTGCCTCTTGCGCAGTGCACAACTCCTGCTCTGCTAATGGAAAACTTCCCGCACAAAGTGTAGCTTACAAGAGAAAAAAAATCAACGCAGGCAGGTTTGAATTTGTCAAGCACCAGAGCTGCCATGCTTTGGCAGTGAGAAAAGCCTTCTGCTTTGCAGGCTCACCTAACCCATACTGAGCCCGTGCTGGTTGGCAGCCTGGAATATCTACAGCCCTCTGATCTACTGCATTGCTCAAGGCAGGACTGATGACAGTGGGCTTGGGTTATCAGCTAGACCGAGTTACTCTGTTGGGTAAGAAAATGGATGCTATTGCCTGCTCGGCAGTAAAAGGAAAAGGGAAGCAGCAATAAGGGGTACAGACAGTTATTATAAGTTTGACTAGGGACAGAATTAAATCGATGCAGTAAATGGCACTTAATGCACTTTAGTGACCCAATGCATTTACTTCATCATACCGTGCTGTGTGGCTGATTACATTTGAAGCATAACACATGAAAAGCACTAGAGGCCATTGCTGGAAAATCTCAGGATGCAAAACAAATTGTCTGGGCACCTCAGGTTTTTAGCATTTCTGCACACATGCGTGCCCATGCACTCTTTCCTGTGTGGCACACTGGATTTGATAGCACCTTTCAGAGGTCACGTTGGCACTGACTTAACACTCCCACTGAGTTTGCCTTGTTAGGATCAGCAGTCAGGGCTCCAGCCCTGCATAAATTCTGACAGTTTCCTTGGTTTGGTTTGACTGAAACAACATAGCTGCTTTTTTTCTAGACCAAAAATCCAAGAAAACTTGGTACAATATTGGAAAACTAAATAAGCAGTCAAGTTTGCCAGCTGCAGAATACAGTGGGACTTCACTCAGTTGCATGGCATCAGTCCATACACACAAACCAGGCAGGCTGTCCTCAGAAAGTTCAACTCTGAGGGCTATGTGAAGGCTCAGATTTCTTCGTTTACATGATGCCCTGGGGAATATCCAATGCCAGAGCAGTGGAGATGTAAGAAAGGCAACACAGTCCTAGAAAGATGCTGGTTGTTGGGAAAGCAGGGTTCTTCTCCTTGTCCTGGCATTGTTTTGCCTTTTTTTTTTTTTTTTTTTTACCCCCCCTTCCCACGTGTACTGGTTTTGGTTGGGATAGNTGGTTTGGATTTGTGCTAAAAACAGTGTTGATAATGCAGAGATGTTTTAGTTGTTGCCAAGTAGTGCTTACACTAGTCAAGGACTTTTTCAGCTTCCCATGCTCTGCCAGGTGCACAAGAAGCTGGGAGGGGGCACAGCTGGGACAGCTGACCCCAACTGACCAAAGGGATACTTCATACCGTATGGCATCATGCTCAGCTTATAAAGCTGGGGGAAGAAGAAGGAAGGGGGGGAATGTTCGGACTGATGGCGTTTTGTCTTCCCAAGTAACCGTTACGCATGATGGAGCCCTGCTTTCCTGGAGATGGCTGAACACCTGCCTGCCGATGGGAAGTAGTGAAGGAATTCCTTGCTTTGCTTTCCCTGAGTGTGCAGCTTTTGCTTTACCTATTAAACTGTCTTTTTCTCAACCCATGAGTTTTCTCTCTTTTACCCTTCCGATTCTCTCCCCCATCCCACCGGGGGGGAGTGAGCGAGCGAGTGGCTGTGTGGGACTTGGTTGCTGGCTGGGGTTAAACCACAACACCACGGTGGTCAGGGAAGATGATGAAGACCCTCTGAGACCCTCTGAAACTCCTTGAGAGACATCAGGCAATCCAACAGCTACCCTCTGCCCAACTCTACTCTGCAAATTCCTGTCCCACGAAACAGGCAGCAGGGAGGTTTCTCTGCTACTCTCCACCCAGCCCAAGAGCTGAAGTTGTGAGCTTCCCTAACCTAACTTACTGTGAACGAGCTGGGCTGGGAAGAACCCCCATGGGTGCTTTGGTCAGGAGGTCTGCAGGGATCCACAAGCTCTGTGCATGATGGGCACCTGCCGAGGACTTGCCCACTGCCACTTCCACCCCACAGGGATTCTCCTTCGGGGCAGCATGCTGAGAGCCTGCAAGTGGATGAAGAAATATCACACTGAACCCAGACATCTCCTACGTTGATGCTGAGGACACAGGTAACCTCCAGAACAGCTGGAGCTGCAGACAGTGTATATCCATAATCGTAACGGACTGGGACTCAACAGGCTGGGGTTTCCATGTCTTACAAGACCAAACCTCAAAAGTCTGCCCCTGTGTTATACAGGGATAATGATTTTGAACCATTTTTATAAGCGATTGTGACTGTGATACTGTTATTGCTGTGTGTCACCATAAATCATTATGCTTTTCCAAGCCTTCTCTTCATTTAGAGGTTAAATAGAATAAATGACTGGAGACTGCAACCCATTACATATGCAACAAAATGAGGGGTTAGAAGCAGCCACCTCCAGTGCTCCCTACTTATATCAGTTCCAGAGTTTCTTCCACATGATGTAATAAAAATCTACTCTTAAAGCGACTACTTCACCTGAGGACCAGGAAGCACTGGCATGAACCCCTAAAGCTCACATTCTTCCTTGCAAAATGAGGATATTTGTGAATATCCGCTTGCTGTTTAGGAACAGTGAGGTTCAGAGAGTTTAAATGGGTTTTTACCTCAGAATAAATCATTAGAAGAATTGGGAATAGAACCAAGAATCCTATCAACCAGTCCTTAGTCTCATTACATGAAAACTGTCTTCCTTGGCACTTTACTTGGTACTGACATTATTCCTCCAAATGTGTCAGGCTTGACTTCTGTACTAGGGCCATAAAAAGCAATTCAGGGAGGCTAAGCCCCATCCCCACCCTGTTCATCATGTCCCACTTTTGGACTTGTATTGCACAGCGGCACAACATGCACAGCAAAACCACTGCGCTCTCTCAATTGGCTTCGAGGGGAAGATTCAGTCCCAAGGTGACCTAAGCCATGCTCATCCCAATGCCACACAGCTAAGGAAGCTTGCTGATCTCCTGTGGGACCACGGCTTAGGGCTCGGGGGAAGCATGAGGAAGACTGCAGTAATTTTGGATGTACTCCAGTGTGCTGAGAGCAGAATTTGGCCCTGCTCTAAGAGAGGGAGAGAAAAATACACATTGTATTTATTTGCCTTTGGAGTGAACTAGACAGATTTCAATACTTAAGGGGATTGCATTTAAATCATCTGTGGATTTTGAAAACAATGTTATTGCTTGGTATCACAAGTAATTCCCAATTTTTAGATCTTCCTGAGCTAGACTCAGTTTTAGTCCTAATAGCAACAATTCTATTACTGCTGCGAGGGAAATGGAATTGCAATGAACTGGTATACATTTTCCTTAAAAATTATAAAGTGACAAATGTTTTATTTCAGCTTCTCTTGAGGATTTGCTGGATATTAAAAATAATCTTAATGTAGTCACTGGCTGGCATTAACATAGTACTCTAACTGCCTGTTTCAGGGAAAGCAGAGGATTGTGTGTTTTCTCAGCAGCCTCTCACAAGGTGCTGCTCACATTGTAAATGTGCTTTGTCACTTAGCAGGATCAAGACATCACTGAATAAAAAGGTATTGTAACTTCATGCTTTGAAAGTCTAATTCCACCATTTTTCAGGCTCAAAACAATCCATTGTCTTCAACAAACAAGAGGGATTTACATCAATCGAAGCAAGAGGAAAATCCATTTCCTCTTGCTGTATCACCCTGTGCTTTAAATTCCTGGGTTTTTAACCCAATTTCAAATACTCTTAACAACTTGTCCATTTTCATACTGTCTTCCCAGCTCCCTGATGCTCCATCAGTGGTAGCAATAGTGTGTATTTGGCACTCAGGCCATTGGTACATTATCTATCTACTGCATCATACAGCTCCACAGCAGGTTTAGGTGATGACACAGTAAAATGGGGCAGATTTTCAGAAAAACCCTAGTACCCATATAGCAAATCATTGTAGAACTAAAAACTGAACATTTTTTAATATCTGACTAGCCCATTTCGGACTCAAAAGAGCAGGGTTGCTGCAGATGCCTCTGTTTCTCCATGTCCAAGTCAAGATGCCATAAAGGGTCCTAAATTCTTCCTAAAAATTTAGGACCTTTTCAGCCTTCTACAGGGCTACCAGATGAAAACCCCACTGGGGCTGCCACAGACCTCAGGATGCTTAATACCAGCAGGAACTGAATGTGGATCCCTTTTAGAAACAACGAAAATCCAAATGTGTCACTCAGTTGCCAGCAACTGGTCTACGTTGTGGTTGTTTTGTGATCATGAATGGGAGCTGCTTCTACGTAGAGAGGAAGGGAGAAATTTGAGGGAAAATATTTTGCAGACTCAAAATTCTCATTTCTGCTGCAACTTCAAGAGACTGTTGTGTCAGTTTTTTGCAAGTCACTACCTCAGCAGTTGTTAACGTTACATTCTTCTTGTGATATCTCAGGAATGGCTGTATCTTATGTTTTCTCGAAAGAAAAACAGCTGTTCCTTCATTTACTTCACCACCACCAGCAAAACAATAGTTAATTACAGAAAGGAAACGGGGAGGAGCCCAAGCTGCACAGAGGAGCCACTGCAGCATGGAGCACCCAGCCATCCTTAATGCGCAATAGAAATGCAGGTAATGTGCAAAATGAGCTACCCGGCACTAGCGGTACCTGGAGCTGGCAGCCCATAAAATCCGCATACAGCCCTGAATGCCATGTAGAGAAACACAAGTGTGGAATAAAGCACATCATGCAGCTACTAGAATGTCACCATCACACTGCTCAAAATCTTGAGCAAAATCTGTTTCTCTCTGATAACATTGTGGATACAATTAGCTAATAGCTTTAGAAAGGGAAAGCAGAGACTTGTTTTTTTTCTGCTAATCATTTAAAAGAGAAAATAAAATAAGGTATTGATCAGTGCCAGCTCTCTTATCTATCTCCATTCAAGTGATAGCACACCGAGTTTCAGTGAGATTGTTCAAAAAACCCCTTGAAAGTGCATTTAAAGTTGAACTGATTATGCGTTAAGTATTTTGGGCCAGATCCTTGGTTCCTGTAAGCAAGCAAGATCCCAGGGACTTCACAGACCAGGTTTTGATTTATTCCAGCTAAGAATCAGTTTTTATTCCCAGTGTGGTGGGTTAGCAAGCAAAACTGACACTCAGTGTGGGATTCCCCTCACCTAACAAGTACAACACAGAGATTTCCAGTGAAGCTTGTCCTTCCTTTACAGACCACTTTTCTATACAACAGAGATGAAGTAGGCACAAGTCTCTGAGGGCCCTGTTCATCTGATTTATTTTGGATTTGATCTCCACCGACTACCAGGCTGTGAGGGGGGCACAGGGATGGCAGTGGTTTGGTTCAGCTCAGCATTGCACTTCTGAGATGTCTATCCTGATTTTCCCCACTTACCCCATTTTGGTTCACATTACGGGGCAGTGTTGGAGCACACAAACTGGATCCTTTTCAGATGAAACTAAGTTGGAAAATGCAGGAGTACATCTGGTGCACTCCATCTCCACATCTAAATCACCCCCTCCAAGATGCATATAGCGTGGAAGTCAGGTTTCAGACTACAGCTCTACACCAGCAAGCCTGTGCTAGTTGCTAATGTAGACAACAGCCTTCTGGTAGCTCCTGCAGATGTAGCTATTTGCATTTAATCAAATGAATTCCAGCCCAAGTTGTTTTGTGCAAATACTATGGCCACAACCCAAGAATTCAAGCGTTGAAGGAGTAGGAACACTGCTCTCGGACCATTTTCAGGGTAACATTTTTTGCTCGTTTTCTGGCAGGGAGAAGCCCATAGCCAATAATAAACACCAATGGCTGTTGGGATGCCCTGTTTTCGAGGAACCCGTAGTGACTCAGGAAACCAGGAGCAGAGCAGACTCACCTGTGTCTTTTAGCCTCTTCCCAAGATACATCAGTCTTCTATGACTGGCAGATCAGATAGGATGACAATAGAAGGACCTCTCCATGCTCTGGTAGTCTGAAGCCCAGAAGGAATGAGGCCTGCCTGGACATCTCTGATGGGAACACACCAGTGACTAACTCCTCAAATTTACAGGCCATGATCCCGAGACCACTGGTGTTATCAGGATCTTCCCCAGTGTGGGATTCATCTGATCAGATGTTGGTATCTATGCTGCAGGACCTGCGATCAGTGTGCTTGTACTGCCAGCAGAGAGAAACCAGCACATGTGAGGTGCAGCTCCTCAGGTGAGGAGAATAATCCCAAGCTATACTTTGTTCTGTCCATTGGTTATGCAGGGAGACAGTGAGGTGCAGCTCCGACAGCGAGGAGTGCTTTGTAGGCATCTAGAGTTAGGTGGGATGAATGCAATCCCCCGCGACTGTGACAGGCTTCCCATACCCCCCTAACAATAAACGTGAGTCAATAAATGTATATATTCTCAGCCTGCAGGGATCAGCCTTCAAAGGCCTCCAGGCTGGTGGAGCAATCCTTTTTGCACATACACATTTGCAGTGACTCCTAAAAGTCACAATCACCTACCAATGACTGCGTCGCAACGCAGGGATACTGTCCTGCCACGCACAAGTGACACAGACGGAATGTTTCTCTGCCCTCAGGTAAGCCAGTAAACACCTGTCAATGTTGCTGGACGAGTTACCACTGCGTATAGATGCTATATCGCGTACATTATGTACATGTAACAGAGACACAGGATATACGTATAGCCATAGCTCAGTTCAAGTCGAGGAGAAAGCTGATAAAGAGCCATTTGTTTAACTGCCCTGAACTTGAGACACATGGCGATCGTGCTCCCAACTCTGCATTCTCAAGAGCACAAGCAAGATTTGTTATTCTACCTTAAAAATAAAAACACACTGCAACAGAAATGTATGTCCTTTATTAACAACTTTTCAAAATAAATCTGAAGAAAAAAAGTCTTTGGTGACACTATCTATAAAAACAACCTATCTTAGATGGTAAACCTATGATGTTATACAGGTTAATGAAGTAAACCAAATTATATGGCTTTTTAATTTCTCATTCTCTCTTTTTCTCTCACTCACACACTTGCTTTAGGTTTAATTGCACCATGTTGTCAATAGTCAAACAAAGAGGGAGAAACACTTTAAAAAAGATGTGGCAGCACTATGAAAACATTGGTAATGCATTAGAAAATTTTTCTCAAAAATGTACATTTTATACAAAATAAGACTGTATTTTTTGTTTGCTTTTTTGCTTTACATTTGCCCACCTAAGAATTCTCATTTCAGGTTTCCATTCTCATCATCCAAACACTATACATATTTTCTCTCAAAATAAATATACAAGATTATGTACAAGGTCGCAAGGCCCATTGGATCATCACTAATCCACTGTGAAATAGTCACTAAAAACATCATGAAAGGGTGGGAGGGAGCATCCAAAAGCATCTGATGAGTCCCATAACCCCCCCTAATTTAACTCCCCCTAATTTAACTCCAACTTAGAAAAGGTGTGTGAAGACGGCTAAAATAGTGGTATAAAGGCCAGCTTGACTTAGTTTTAAACAAGGGTGAGATGTATAAAATTTTGGAAGATGCGGTTTTATTTCCAGCAGGCACCAGCTAAGATCCTGCATGGGGCAGGTCCCTTCTCGGAAGACCCCAGGCCCATCCCCGTGAAATCCTGCTTGAAGCCCAGGGAAATGGCTCTATCAAGCTGATGCCCTTGAAGGCCACGCTTCTGCGACAGACAGCAGAGCCAGCCTGGAAAAACAGAGCAGACCACCAATCCACCCCGTGCTGTAAGAGGATGTTTAGCTGGAGGAGTTAATAAAATTGTTGTCAGTCAATACACGTTATGACAAACACTGAGCAGACTTTTAGTCTCGATATGGGGGGAGAGAAAGAGGAGGACACTGCATTTAACACCGGGAAAGTAAAGATTTCAAAAAAATCCAAGTCTACTTATAGCTGTTTCTTTCATTGCTTCAGCGTCAAATGATTACTTCCATTCTCCAAATGACATCTTTTGGTAAATGAGCTATTTTAAAAGGCGCTCATTGGTGAAAGATTAATTTCTTTGTCAAAGTTGGCTCTAAAAAAGGAATTGCAATCTGAAATTGATCAAATCCATGATGTTTTCCGATGGAAAAGATCAAAGCACTCGATAGCCATGCATTAGCACACCAGTGTGTTCACTATGAAATTGTTACAAAGCTTAAACATTCACGTCTAGAAAAAGTTATGGTAATAATTAGAGTTTTTCACAAAATAGAAAGACGCCTAAGGGACTGCAAGGAGAGCCAGGCACTTTCTATCTTGGAAGTTTGCCCCTATTTTTGTGTTGCGTTTTTCTCATTATGAAACCCTCCTCCAGCAATAGATCTCATTCAAAATATAACTGGGAAGGGTTTCTTTATCTTTTTTTTTCTTTAATAAATTCAATTAAAAATTCATCAGTTCTCCCAAACTCTAATCCCTACTTTTATTCTGTTTTAATGGCATGGATCTATTCACATTCATCCATCCATCTCACCCCTGATTAAATTAAGGTCAGTAACCTTTACGAAAGGCCACATGCGTAACACTCAGTCAAGTCATCAGGCATTCAAGTACCTGTAAAGTAAAGGCTAACATAGCCTGCTGTTAAAGAAAAATAATAAAAAAAACCCTAGAAAAGGAGCAACAAGGAGTGAACCTTGTTTCAGCACCATCTCAATTAAGGGGGGGGGGAAGAATAAAGAAGCATTAACTCGCACGTAGGACGTGATAAAAGGGTGATTTCATTCACTAAGGAAACAACACAGCTCTATCCAACACAGATACACACACGGGAGGCTCAGCAGCACGCCTAGTGTTCTTAGGAGTGTTGGCCGATAATGTCCTCATTGAGCGTAACACATCGAGTCTCTAAGCTGGATCTGTGTCCAGCTCTTCCCCTGGGTCCCTGGGCTGTGGACACGGAGACCAATGGCCATTCTCGAGACTGGCTGCGAGGCACATTCTTTCCTAGAGAGACGGCTATGCCTGGGTAACGTGCTGCAAAGAGAAACTCTCCTACCTATCCGCATCCCTTCTGGAGCTAAGCCTTTCATTGTTACTTGTTTAATTAGGGATCTGTAAACAGAAAGGGCCTCAAATCACATTGAGAGCGAGCTTTAGCACAGTCTCTTTCACCCACCCCAAAAAGTGACGATAACAGAACGTCAAACAGTTTAAAAGCTTGGCCTGTCTCGCTGCACTCCAAAAATGGTTAGCTACTCCCTTTTTACTAAAAACCCAACCCACGTGCCCCAAAATGGCATTAACTAAAACCCAAGCAGAACTGTAATTCTTGTTTTTTGTAGAGTCCCCTCTTTCCCTCTCCCTCTCCCTGGCCCCTCTTGCTGGCTACAGACCATTAACTGCTTCCCAGAGCTGCAGATGCTCCTGTGGACAGATCTGCATGCCCGCCCGTAAATGGGGACATGAGCAAAACGTGAGTCCTACCAACCTCATCCAGTGTTTGACACATTCTCCAAAAACTGAGTCTAAGGAGAAGGCCTATTCCAGTCCCTGAAAGAGCTGCCTGATCTTCAAGAGGAAAAAGTGGCATGGGAGCTGCTAGGCCATTCATCCTGGAAAATCAAACCACTGGACTTCACCTTCCCCTGCAGATCAGCAAGCACAGACCTGAGAGCACAGGGAAGTGAGGTTCAGGTTTTAATGGGATGTGGGGAGCTGAATTAACAGCTCACCCTACAAAGACAGGAGCGTAACCCGCTCCCCTTCCCTCCCTGGCCTTGCCTACCTACTCTTGCCTCTTCACACATCTCTCCACATGCTGATTTAACTCTCTAAAATGGCATTAAAAAAATCCAATAAATCACTGGACAGTTTTCCACGATTTTAGTGAGTTAAATGGGCTCACAGAAGCATCTGGTGGGCACCAGCATGATAGAAGGTGTGAGGCGAGACTGCGTGACCAGGGTCTGGAAGAGCAAAAGGAGCGGGGGAAAATTGGCACCTCTACCTTTCAGCAGCGTAAGTCACTAGCTGCAGTCTCACACATGTTTTGGCAGATTCCTTTAAAGATTTGGTTCAGATTTAACACAAAATGTCAGGAACCTGATGTTCCTGCCCTAACTCGCCGTGCTCTGTTCAAATATTGCAATACATACACAAAGCAAAGCATTCCTTGCAAGTCTTTACATGTCAGGTTGCATCCAAACATTTAGCAATATGTACTTTGCACTTTTAAAGCAACTTTCCCTTTAGGGATTCTGATCTTACCAGCAAGAGAAATTATTTAGGCTTCACGGCATTCCCTCTACAACCAGTATTACTTTTACAAATGAGGAAACTGAGGCATGCCTCGGTTATGGGAGTTACTTAAAGCTGCATAATAAATCAGTGTCCGAGTCCGAATGAAACTGGTGATAATTCTGGTCCACCCTTCCTAGCACTCCAGCTGCTCTTTACCCCTGCTACTGGTCCGCCTGTTTACAAAGGAATGAGGTATAGAAAGGCTTGCTGGTCTCCTGGGCATTGGCACTAAACCCTCTCGCTGTGACTTTTAACAGAGCTCTTGGGGGTGGCGATAGTTACAGAGCACCCAAATGCACCTCATCAAAATGTGAGAGTTCAAAATGTCTTTAAAGTGCTTGTTTTCTTAGCCAATAGGAATGGCATCTTCCTGACCCAAATCACCGCTTTTGTTTTCATTCTTCAATTGAAAGAAACACATAAATAAGCAAAGCACTACAGAGAAATAAACAACTGGAATATTTCCATTTAAAAATACTTCCATTTGAAATGATAAAACCATTTTGGAGCGTGAGCAACGCCGGTATTTCACGGGCAGGTTTTTTTGTCCGAGTTACCCTGCCCTAAGTACGCCTGGGAGCACCCGCTGCCGCCAGTACCCGGTGTCTGACCACACACTTTACTCCAGTTGTCAGACCTCCAGGAGGGAATTTCTCCACCTATTTGCACTTAAAAAAAAAAAAAAAGAAAAAAAGAAAAGCCCATGCTTTGATTTCATATAAACCAATTTGTTACAGGCCAAATTCCTGCGTTGCGAGCACTAACATGCTTTCTTTTTTTCGCCAACACCCCTTTTGCCCTCAGAACAAAGCTATTTCTAGAAATTTAGCTGCCGCGGCCAAGCAGCACCGGTGCCTCCGGGCAGCGGGGACTCACGCAGGCTGTGTGTCCCCTGCACGGCCCCCACGCGGGCTGTGCTGACAGCCCCTGCGTTGCTCACCCGTGGGCAGGGCTGTTTGGGACGCACCTCTCCTACCAGAATACACAACCGGCACCGCACCTCTGCTGTGCATGAAGTCCCCCCTGTGCTCCCCGTCACCAGTTTGCTCCTCGGCAGTAGTGTTCCTCTCCCCCTTTGAGGCAAGGCTGATTGCCTTTAAAAATGGGGTCCCCAACCAGGAGGATCTACGCTCTCGTCTGGCTCATTGAGGGCTCTCCAGTTTTCCATCCATCCAAAGGGGTTTTGCCATAGTGGCTGCTACCAGCTTGGGGAAAACTGAGGAAAAAAAATTCAAAAGTCAGCAGTAAATGAGAAACGTTCATACTTCGGTTCTGTCCTGCTTGTGCTCAGTTCATTTCTGAACCCGCTGCATTTTCTCCCCGTAAGATTCAAGCATTTAACTTTGCAGGGGAAAATGAATGAAAATGGCAATGACAATCAAATGCATGAAAGAAAGAACGGCAGCTTTGAAATATTCACAACCAACACAATTTTGATTAAAGAAAGAACTCTGTTTTTAATAGGTTTTTTTTTTGATCATTAAAAAAGTTTAAACCTGCATAGCAATCATTTCAAAAATAATTATTTAATGTTCCATAATGAAACTGTACACGACCTAGTCTTGAGCGACAGAAGCCGGCCGNTTGCTGTCGGTGGCACAGTCTGGCTCCACGCGCCGGCGGCTGCGCAGGCGCGGGGCGGCTCGGCCCCCTCAGCAGCGCTCCTCAGAGTCGTTCAATGTCTCGGTACTTCTTCCTCAGGATGGAGACCTGGTCTTTAAAGAGGACAGGGTCGAGCCTCATCTGAGAGTGGATCAGCGGCATATAGCCAAACCAGCTGGCGAAAGTGTTCATGCAGCTCTGCCGCTGGGCGAAGTGGTCGGGGTCGGCCCAGCGCGAGGCCCGGGACGTCTGTGTGGAGAGGAGAGCAGAAATCAGGTGTCGGCCGCAACACAATAAAATGGCGGGAAAGGGCGGGCGCCGCGGCTGGGCTGACGCCATGCTGCAGAGCAGCGCTGGGGCTTGAGAGCGCCTGACTCTGCGGTAGCTGAAATCTGCTCGGTGGGGGGTTTCAAACCAGGGGAAGGACACCCTGCCCGCAGCGGGAGCCGGCGATGGCGAGCCGGCCACCCTGACTTTCAAAACAGCGCTGAGGGCAGTGCAGCGTGGTGACCCGAGTTCAACCATGAGCCAGCCTGACCCGGAGCGTGACACCTGCAAGCAGGCCTCCCAAAGCCTGTGGCACACTACTTCACCCCACCCCTCACTCTTTTTTTTTTTAAACCCTCGAGCTATTTCAGAGATAGAACAAGTCCTTAAAAACCACCAGGAAAGACAAGAAGGCCGCCGCTTTCCACTGGAGGTGCACTTCCTACGGCAAACTGCTGCCCATGGCCTTCAGCCGTACAGGGAAAACACACTGCAATTATTACAGTTTGTCAGGTCAAAAATACACTTTTGCAGTCCAGATCTGCAGAAATTTTATACATGAGTAATTTCAACCAGCTTGTAACTGAGCTCAGCTGAAGTCCTTATGTACTTGGCATTACTCATGCGGGTAGACGTCCTGCAGAGAAAAGCAGGGTGCTTCCAGGAATCCCACCAGCCGAGGCCAGTGCGTAAGATAGTACTGTCTTACAGACAGAGAACATTAGCTGGGGTTCCATGTCACATCACGTTAAACCCTGACCTGAGGAAAAGACCATGGTCTTTGCATGCATACATGCAAAATACTGTGGCCTGATTTTCCAAAGTTCAGGGCAGCTGTAATTCCTATAAAAGTCCATGAAACTCATCACCTCTGGAAAAATAAGGCCCTAACAGCTCTGAAGCAGTTATTATTCTCTATCTGTACCTAAACTACATGTATAAACATAAAACTATTATTTAAGATAAACTATGAATGCTGAGAACCTAAGTTTTGTTTTGTGCCACTTCTCATGCATCTCTGTATAGCACTTATGTTTCCACTATACTTTAAAAACAAATATAAATTCGTAAACCCAAAGTGTGTTAATTAAAATGCAAAGAAACTGATAAAGCCAGGGACTTGCCAAATGAGTGGCGTATCAGACTTGATCTTTGCCCAAGGCCTGTCCAGTTTAGCTCAAGCGGTAGGTTATAATGTGCATTGATTACAGACTCTTGATTATACCAAGCCAGTAAAGAGCAAGCAAAAGCATGTTCCTAGAGGATTATAGCAGACATTCTGGCCATTAACAGTGAATTTCCATATGACTATTAATCTCTGTCACAACATTGAGGTTATGTTAATTTTTTATTTGTCTTTCAAGGAATTATGAACATGGTCCATTACATTCCCCAAAACTGCAGGAACAACTTGTCTTCAGGAAAGAGTTATAGTTCACGGCTGACTCAAGTCACCCGTGCTATAAAAAGAAAAATGAATGTTCAGACTTTGCCAAACAGCTAAAGCATGGCCCTGTGGAGAAGTGAAGCTCAAACTGGAAGCAATAGGTACTTTCTGGACGGCACCTTCTTGTTCATAGAAGGTCTCCTGGCTGCCCGGATGAATTGCTGAATCAGAATCAGAATTACTGAATGCTACCTATATCTCAGATGAAAGTGCAGTGGCTTACAGATAAGGGAGTCTACAAAGTGGCATGGCTACTCCCCAGTCAAAGATCCAAGTAATGCTAACAGGAGAAAATGTGAGGGGAAAATAGAGGGCCCCTTCTTTCTCCTGCCCCCTAGTATTCATGGTACTGTTTGTAGTGAGGATCACAGACACCGTGGCAGCACAGATGGGAGGTTGTTTAGGACTCGCAGGTCTTGCAGGACTTGCTCTTCCTCCCATCACTCACTCACACAACACAGGAGGAGAAGTGCCCCCAGGTTACCATGTATCCCTGTTACTAGAAGGTATATCCATTTCTGCAACAACAGAATGCTTATCCAGTAGCTGGAAGAGGATCTAAAGCAAGCATTTCATGGCTGCTAGTGAGTGATGACATCACTGTGGGACAAAATGTTCCTTGTGGGAAAAAATGTTTGAATATCACAAATTACCTCTGTTGTGACAGTCCGATGTCAGTGCTTGAATCACACTATATACTTTAAAATAGCACAGGGACGACTTGGTACATTATATTCATTAATAATAATTAAAAATAGAAAACCTTTCTAGAATTTACTTCTGCTTCCAGCATTCCATGACTAGGTCTTAGGTCTAGAATATTTAATTAGAAAACTGGAGTTTAACTGAAATTCGGTCACCACAATCACCATTTCCATGAGTTTGGGATCACTGTGAATAACACTGTGCGAGAAAACTATGAAGAGAAGCTGTCATCCACAGTAGACGTTTGCCATTTCTCCTCTTCCTTCATTATAATAAGCATATCTAGAGTCTATTTACACTTCTGCTAAACTAAAAACTGCAAAAAAATTGACAGAATTGTATCACTCCTTAAAATTAACCTAGAAGTCAAACCGTTATATTATCAATACATCCCAACTGCTAAAACATGCTGTGGATACATACCTGTCCCATCATGGTCTCCTTATACTGTTTTTTCTGTGTTACTTTGATTGGAGGCAATTTTGTCACGGCTGACACCAAAAAATTCATTAGAATGTCCTCACAATTGGCCAGTTGGTCCACCATATTCTTTAGGCTGGCAGGCAGGTAATGAGTGTACAGGTAGTGATAATATCTGGAAACCAACAGCAGCGTTATTAATAGAAGTCACTGGGCTTTCAGGGATTACAAACTTCAGGAAATTTCTGTCTCAGTTAAGACACAAGTTTTGTACTCAACTCTGGATATACCACTTCCTTTCTTCCGTCTCATCCTCCAACAAGAAGGGAGAACAAATCAGTATCTCATCAAGACAGTAAATAGTGCTAATGGAGAAACAAAACATATGCCTTTTTTGTAACTGGGTTGAAAGAAATAATGCAGACCTAAGCATCAAGGTAATGGAGAAGTAGGAAAGAGACCACCACATTGCTATAATGTGACAGACAACATTGATGAATTCATCTTCCACCTCTTCTTTCAAAACTGTTTGGTTGGAGAGAACTCTACTGAACTGGCCTACTACTGTCCTTATTGTTGAAATTATTTTCCTTTGGGCCTATAATATCATCCCCCCTTGCCTGTCTTCTCCTTTGCGGGGATGTGGATTAGATACTCCAGAATTTGGTGACTTTCTCCTAAAATCTAGAAAGGTTTGTGGTCTGCTGAAGTCCTAACAACAGGGGTTTTCTCCAACATGCTGCAATATGCTGATCTGTGACGTGTCCACTGTACTACATTTCTAGAGTAGCCAGAAGACTTTGCAGTCTGCAGCTGTCAGCCAACACATACCCAGAGCTGGTCTGGAAGTAACCTCCTTTCTGCTACGCTACAGGCCATTCAGCCGAGCAGCTTAATGAATTCGGGAACTCTTTGAAGTGTGTAATTCTTGATGTTAAAAAGAGCAGTCCGACTGCCTCAAAATACAAGTGACTTCAAAGAGACCCAACAAGCGCAATAATGATTACCAGATCCCCAGAGCTAAACCAAGAACTTAAATTATTACCCCATAAAAAGTAGACCCATTTATTATCTTTCCAATTTTTCCCCTCCCCGGAAGAATGTTCTTCACTCCCCTCCCCCTTTACTATTTTGTTTCATACAGAAGGAGGACAGCAGATGCTCTGGGTTCTTACTTGTGGTAAATAGCAGCTCCTGTCAATACCATGGAATAGTCATTAGTCCATTTGGAGGTATACCCCCACCTCTCCTTAGTGTTGTCCCAGAAGTGACTGCGAGCAGGATACCCTACAATCCTCTCTGGAAAACTCTGCCAAACTGTAAAGGCAAAATCCACCTGTGGACAAAGGCACAGGACAAATGAATACCAAAATTGTTTCAACAAATGTCAACAAAACAAAATATTACCTTGCCACTAATTTGTAATTCAAAATCTTGGAACTGTTGCAAAACATTATTTCTATGTATTCATCAGTAAATTAAACTGACTGCTTGACATTTTGCCCTATAATTATGCACATTTTAATGGTTTCTGTTAAAGGCAGTCTAGGGTATCACAGCATTACATTAACATTTTCAAGCTTGCCCTTTACATATCAAACCTTTTCAAGTTACAGAAAGAATGGGTGTAGGTGCATGTATTTGTACATAGATGCAATATAGCGTGGTAATAGCTATGTGGTAAACTGAACCTTTTGCACATCTTTGTGCATCTCACCTACCATTTCAGTACTGTCAACACATAGCTTGGAAAATCAGGAGTCAAACACCCTAAATTATAAGGGTGGCTCAGTGACATTAAAACAGGCAATCAATGCGGAGTCCTTTTATATGTTCCATCTGTTTTGAGCCTTTGAGGTACATGCAGGTCATACTTTTAAGGCTGTCTATAGGACCAAGAGGGTTAAACATATAGCTTAATAAAGAGGACAATAAGATTCCGATGCAGTTAAATGGTTTTAGGAGCCTATACTTTAAGAAAAAAGCTTGATAGTGCATGAGCCACAAGAAGATGTCAAATGCTGCCAATAGTGTTATTTTATTTAATTGTCTTGCTGTAACTATTTCAATAACTCAAATCTCTGAGAATTGAAAAGGTGACAGGACATTGCTACCCCAGGATCCGACTAAAAAAATCCTGGTGACACCAGGAAAGGGATGATTGCGGTAGTTTGCAGAAGGCTCGTCAGTACTAGATTTGAAAGGAGTTTGGTAAAAATACATATGGCAAGATTTTTATCACTGTAAAGTTGGTTGGCAGTTCCTCCACTTCAACTTAGATTTTGAAGCTCAGCCTAGATGGAAATTTTAAGAAGAGTTAAAGACAATTCTAATTGTCCCAGTCAAACCCAAGAAAATGACGGCTTTGTTTCTGCATTGCACACGAAGTTCTCTCCAGTACCAGAGGGACCCAAAACTTTGCTCAAAAATGCTTGAAAAACCTTCTAAGAACCCAGCCAAAGTCAAGGGTGTAGAGGTTAGATAAAGAATAGCTGCTCTGAGAACAGTCACATTTTGTGTGATTACTGTCAGACTTCTCCCATTTACAAGTGTTTTTATGAAACAGAAGAGTCACACATGTACTGGAACACAAAGTTAGGGACTGGTTATTTTCTTTCAAGTTGTTTCAAGGAATCTGAGGCCAACTAGAAAGACAATGTGCACAAACCAGTTACCGTTGTGATAGTTCTGATCTCATCCAAATCAATACCACATGAAAGAACTAAAGGTTTTTTTCCCTGTAAAGGCCTTTCCCATAAAACGTGACATCTGTTTTCTTTAGAGAAGTCTGAGAATCTCAAACTTAAATAAATAATAAAGCAGCTGCACTCAGTGCCCTCACTTGTGCTTTCAAGTATCTGTCCTTGTACCAGGGAGACATACTAAAGCAACCACCTTAAGAGAAAACTCCCTTTATTAAAAAACACCCAGTCCTCATCCTATATAATTTCCAGCAGCATCACCACTCAGCTGATCAGTAGGAAAAGCCGACCAGGCTGCCAGTCTCTTAAACCCCCATATCACTTCTGACCCGTGCTGATTTCTAATTACTTCCCACGCAAACATCCCTCTGCGCATGTGAAACAGCTCCTCTTACAAGAGCAATTATGCGCCATTCTGTTGTGAATGGAAAACCTTTACTATGCTGGAGCCGGAGCCGGACAGAGCAGAGGATGTGCCTGGTGACTGCTCCTCGCAGCAGGAACGTGACCATGTTTGACCACGTTTCTAAATTGCCTTTTCTGGGCCCTGAAGCTTTGCCACTACGACCACCCATGAGCAGCCAGTTTCAAGGGAAGTTTCACACCACACGTTTCATGTCAGTGTTTCAATGTGCTGTTTCTTTGCATAAGCCGTATGATGGTGGAAGTGAAGCAACAGAAAGGCCCCCGTTCTTCACAGAGAGCCACTAAAGGGAGCTGCTGACCCCGGCACTCTGGCAGAGACATGCCGAAGCTGCAAGGCTGGTGCTAGCAAGAGCTGGCCAGCTGGTTCTCTCTGCAGCGCAGGGGCCACGGGGCTCGTAGAGCCAATACCCACCGTGCAAACATGCAATATCGGCCGCAAGCTGCTCACAGGATGGAAGAAGCCACAAAGAAATGTGCATGTTGTCTCACACAACAACAAATATTTGCCGAATGAGAAACACTATTTATTTCACATGTGTTCCAGAAGCCTGAATAACTCCAAAGTTTGGATGATGACCAGTCAAAACAAAAAAAAGCCCCAAATCCTCATGTAATCCACAGGCTGGATTGCTGTAAATAGCACCTCAGTGCAATGAAGTCCCTGAGAGGTCTTACCATGGCCCCCAGGGCAGTGGAGACAGGACCCTTCATCCTGAGCAACAACCTGCTTAGGAACTCCAGCCCTAGAATAAATGCCTTTTATTGGTTTTGGGGTTTTTTGGCTGTTTTGCACACAAGTGCTTTGGCAGCAGCCATATTCTTCCTCATCTAGCAGAAACTACCAAGGTGTAATCTTGGTATCAAATAGGTTCAATGCCAACCATTACTTCCATCTGTGCAGCTGAAGAGGGCTACTGTGGCTCCTTCTGGAGCAGTCTAACCACAGCACAACAAATCCGTACTGGGGAGAAGAGCGGTTGCAATCTCACCCGTTTAGAACAAATTCAGTGACATCTTAGGGTATATAGCAGTGACTGGTGACTAATGTTAGGCATTTCTTCACTGACATATTAGCAGTGGTAGCATCAGTGAAAGATCCCCATCACTGACAAAAAAGCACTTTTATAAAGGTGAAGTGGGGAGAAGGGAATGGCCATGAACATGGGGGAAAAAAAGGGAAAACAAAAGAAAATCGAGTTTTTTCAAGCTATTCCCTGGCCATCATTAATAATGTATTTCCCAAATATTGCACTCTATATAAACTGTCATCAGTTTCCCCTGTGGCTCTCAGGAGGAGGTTCCAGAAATCAATACTCATCCCAGTTGTAAAAATTGGTTTTCTACAGTATTTTTCTTTTCTTAGCGCTATCTTGCTCTTGGCACAAACACTCCAACACCTAAACTAGCAAAGATCTCCAATTTTATGGGGTGACACAATAGTGAGAGAGCATTCCTCAGTGCATTAGAGTGGCAACACTGTCTTTTGGAGCGACAGCAGTCCCCTGCTGCTGACACCCCTTCCTTCCCCACCTACACCCCACTGATAACGTGGGGGGGGAAAAGCCACCCCAATCAGAAAAGTGAGAACAGAGTATTAAAGCTGACTGCTCTTGGCTGCCTACACCCGCCTGCAGCTATGTTACTAAAATAATAAAGAACGGAAGAACCATATGCTAATGATGAGCCAATTAACCAGGGCGAAAAGATCCTCTGATGGCAGGCAGTGGCAGGGTTGCTGAAACAAGTGCAACATGTTAAATCTGAGGAGCATAGCAGGAAATCTTGTAACATTTGCTCACCAGCAAAGCCAAGAGCCTATCTGCTGTGCTCAGGCTGAGCCGAGGAGCCAAGCAGACTCCCAAGATGACAGAGACCCTTACCTCAGTGGTTGAAAGCACAGTGTCCTCATCCAGGCTTAGCACTGCATCTGTTACTATGTTGTCGTAGGGTAGGAAGCGACTGCTCATAACCTGTGGGTATCCAAGGCAGGAAGGGGAGGAAAAAAAATCACTTGAAGGACTAATTTCCAAGGGAAATACTCCATTTTATTCCTCACTCTTATCTCCTCTTGTCTGAGGCACATCGCATATCCCTGTCTGATGGAGAGGACCCTTCAGCTCAAGAGTGAAAGACTGTAATTTTCATCACCCCAGCAGTCAGCCTACACCTTCTACCTGAGGAGTAATTTCTGAACAGGCCTCCCTCTTTGGAGCAGGCTGATTTCCTTTTGTGACAAACTGCAATGGTCTGCACCAAGAATTAGATGTACCTACAGCTTCTTTAGGGAGGACATTTTCCCTGCTAGCTAGAACTGTCCCTCTGCTCTCCTACGGGGTGTGAGGATCAAAGATAATGAATGCTGAGAAGGACTTTGCAGCGTTCATAAGGTTACGCAGCTGGGAAGCCAAGCAGTCCAGGCTATGTGTGAAGGACGTTATGCTACCAGGACGGTTCCCCTGTAAAGTGGTACATCTCCATCTCTGCGTTGCTGTTGTATCTGCAGGGAGCTGCTGCCAAATGGTGCAACATTCTCCATCAGAAAAGGAGAATATGCTAAAGAACACGTGTACCAGTTGAGCTTCACCTGCATCAAGAATTATATTGGTATTGTAGCATTTTAAAAAGTCACATTCTTAAGTGACATAACTATATATATAAAATCTATATGCAGAATAAGCTTTTAAAAACTACGGCAGGACAGTTCTCAAAGTAATAGGAAATAGATGAGAAAGCAGGATCAAAAAGATAACAGCAAGAAATGAGAATCCATATGGTTTCTTTAGCAGACTAATTAGCACCTTTTGAGAACTGATGAATAGTAATAAGGACACAACACTATTTGTTTCCCTTATTTGCTAGGAAAAATAGCCTGGCTATTTAATAGACTTCTTTTCCAATTTATTATGCCAAAAAAACACTACAAAAATCAGGCCCAGTAAGAGGAAATCACTATATGGAAACAGGGACATGGAGAAGTTTTACATATCCCTCATAATGGACATGGTCAGTTCTGCATCCCCTGCAACCTGTTTGGAAGCAAGTCCCTAAATCTATGCCTCGATTCAGAGAAAGCTCTGTCTCTTTAATCAAGAAGTTCACGGTGTCTGTCTGGAGAGCATCCCTTCATCGCTACGACGGCCTTGGTCCGGGGAGGCAGTGTCTGTGAGGAAGAGGTGATCTGGCAGGGGTTGATGGTTTTGCTTTGCTTACGCAAAGGCACAGCAGAGCAAGCAGCCAGCAGAAGACCAGCGCTGTCACCCCAGCTCTTTTACAAACCATGTAACACTGTCCAATAGTAACAGTCGGGACTACCCATGTATTTGTTTCTGTAGTTAACGCTCCCTTTTGTAAAATGGATGTGATAATATATCTTGGTTTCACGTGGAAGAGTGAAGGTTAGGTAAAGGCAGACCTCTGTGATCACCTGCACAGAGCGACTGTGCCTGCCAGTACGGTTCGGTTAAGTCTGAAGATGAAAAGCAGTTCCTTTGTGCAACCTTTGAATTGCACTGCTCTGGCTCTGCAAGCTTTTGCCCAAACAAACAGCTTTTCCGCGCAAGAAGCCATTTGGCCTATGTTGGGATATTAGCAGGAAGAGACTGTCCACTATAAACACACCTTTGTGTACTCAGGAGACTCATTTGTAATCTAAACAGTGCCTGGGGCCAATTTCTACAAACACTGTAGAACTGGTCAGAGACTTTCTCCTCTATCTCAACTCTGCAAGTTTTCCAAAAAGAAAGAAAAAAACCCCACAACGTTCAAAAGGCTCAGAAATCACTACAGCCTTTCTTGGCCCTGCAGCAACGCTTGTGATACTGTTTACATGGCTAGCTAAGGCACGAGCCATTAACTGCCAACCTCGCAGGGCTCTCACTTTCCCCATGTTAAAGTGATGGGGGGAAAAGACCAAAGACAGGACTATAAATTCAAAATAGGATTGTACAGCCAAAGCAACTAAAAGTTCCCTTTGCAAACACAGAGCTCAAGAGCCAGCTGACAGAGATCACAGAGGGGACCAGCCCAAATCTGTCTCAGTCAGAGTCTAGAAGCAAGAAGCCCTGCTTCTCTCAGGCCTGCATTTGGAAAGGAATGATCCACTTCAGTGTGGATTTTTAAAAAAGCCTCTTTTCTCATCTGGGTGATGTCTGTTTCAACTTTGTGGAAGTGCAAAGGAACAAGGGTGTTGCACAGCAAGAGATGACATGGTGGTTCAAGTGTCCCTTGTCCCTTCCTTTTTTATGGTAGTGGGATCCCATCACTGGCAGCAGTATCATACAAGGCCATGAGAGAAGGTACTTTTTCAAAGGCGGGTTAACACCATTCATTCTTATATCTTCGTCTGCTTTTGAGCCCACAGCTGACCCCTAAGTCTTCCACCTGACTGCTCAGACTCAATGAATCCAGCTGCCTCACTACTTTCATGCACCTGCAGAGAGACAGAAATCTCCAAAGATGGGGTCAGCACTACCTGCTCTCGGGGCCACATTTCAAAACTGGGTCCCACCTGTGAATCTCTGATTCATGGCATTAATTGCCATGCTGGTGATTTCTGAGAGCACAGGCCTCGTGCTGGAAACACGAATCTGTGACCAAGCTGGTACAAAGGGCCAAGGAATAGAAAGGAGCTGTCACACCATTGGGAACTACAAAGCTTTCACCAAAGCAGCTGGAAAAATAAATTCTGGTCCCACTGGAGAATATTTGCAATCTTTTACCGTGCTTCTCTCCACCTACCTTGCTCTCTCCTTCAATGACTATGACAGGCACAGAAGTGGCAGGCCAGCGGTGTTTGGCTGGGAGGGGTTTATCACAATTCCATAAAACAATAATCTGAAAGAGAATATTTGGCCATGATCAGAGACCTTTGTGGCAATGGAGTCCAAACCCTAAGGACTCAGATCTCCAGACAGAAATGTTAAATTCAAGTTAGGAATTTCAAAATCAACAACGATACAAACCTGTATAAAAATAACACTTCCTACAGTAATTTCGCCCATCCTGACTATTTACAATACACATCCCCTGAGGCAAATATAGGCTGGACAGGAACTCAGGAAGTCTCTATCTCGGCCAGGTCATACGGATGTCACTGATTTACTTTGGCTCTCATTAGAGGCTAAACCACTTGTGACACTCCACTGCAAGAGGGTGCTCCTACTGAACTCCCCAGGGTTTCTTTTAGAGAAGCCAAAATCCTGGTGCTGCTGAGACTAAGAGCCACAGCAGGAGGAAGGAAGATCCTGTAGGGACTCTTGAGGCACAGACATCCTTTTGCAGTTTGCAGCACATGCAATCCTGATCTTTAAAGTGCAGTCATTATTTTACCTGCCTCGTGGAACAAAGGGGTTTAATTACTGTCTCTATTCCACTCCCACTATACTCAGAATTTTTGTTTCCCATGCATGCAGGTCACAGACAGTAGAAATCTCAGAGAAAAGAAACATCAGAATTGAAACAGGGGTTTGAAACAGGACTGAGATCTGAAGTCAGTAGGGTCTTCACTCCTGGGATAGTAGTTTTCTCTCCATTGTGACTGACAGTCAAACAGTGCTGCTTACCTGTGCACAGTACTGGGACTTGGCTACAGCAACCAGGAGTTTCAGCACAGGCTGGGATTGGGAAACCAGGGGAGTTACTGCGTGGATAACGGCAGTGAATGTGGAAAGAGGCTTCAAACCTGCAGTGAAGAGATATGTGTTTAGTAGAGACAAAATTGCCCTGGTTAGTACAGATTAAAGGACTCTGGAGATGGAAAAATAATCTGCGCTTAAAGCAAACCTTGCTATGTTTTCTTAGGCCATCTCCTTTCGTCTCGGATACTAGGATACCAGATGCTTCAGAGGAGATCACACTTCCCTTTAACTCCCACACCCTCTGAAATCCCTGACTCCAACACAATTACTGCCTTTTCTTACTCACTATTTCCACAGATGTCCTGCAATCTCTTTCTTTCATCCAGTTTGTCCCACAGATAATACTGACATTTAGTTTGTTCAACCAAATGTCTTTCTTGATACGGGCTCTGTTTTGCTGCCTGGCTCTGGATGCTTGATATTTTCTACAGTTTATCTCCACAACTTCCAGAAGCTTGTTCAGTTTCTTCAGTTCCATTACAGCCTCTGTCAGATTTTTGCTCTTTCTGGGTCAATCCCCATCCACATCCATCTTCAGTTACCTCCTGAGCTGATAGTTCTGCTTGCATCCTTGAATTCCATTCTGATATTTTTGTCTCACTATGATTTCCTTTTCTGCCTGAAATAACAGATCCTACTGGCGTCTACCCTTCACTACTGCTCTCAATCTCATCTAAATTCATCTGTGTGGGGTCATAGTCGTTTTTCATCAAAATTCCCACAGAAACCTTCTTCTCTCTTTTTAACATGGTAACTGTGAATTTTTAGCAGGTGAGCAGTACAGATCCACAGAAGTGGGATGGCACAGGCTGAGTCAAAAGTAGCAGCAGTCTGACAAGCAGGATCACTTCAGCCTTCAGGCACATTGCCCCGCAGAACTCATCGTTTAAGCTCCACTTCAGGAAAAAGCCACAAGCCTAAGCCCTATTCATTCCTTCTAGTGGGATCCATATAAAGATACATAGTATGGAGAATAAATCCATACCAACTATACACTCCAATAACAAGTGTCATGGGTAAATGACCACTTTTCCAATTTGCCAAGCACAAATAAACAAAGCAAGCAAAAAGTTATTCCTCTTATGTCCCCTCGGGCCATGAATGGGTCAGCAACTCAGGCATTAATTACTGGCAACTGAAAAGTATGAAGGGACATAGATTTTTTTCAAACAATCTTTGCAATCGAGAGGCACATGATGCATGTTGATGACTCAGAGACACTCCAGTCTACAGTGGGCAGGGAAGACTGAGACAGGATAAATGAAAGGCATCATTAACTAGAAATGAATGCTAAGTCACTTGGCACATGCTACTCAAAGATCAAATTCCAAATTTCCACTAGAAATTCCAAATACCACTAGATTACAGCAAGGATTCACTCACCGAGATTGGCATAGTAGTAAGGAAAATCTCCCAGATATGAGGAATACTGTGGCAGTACAAATAACCCTCCAGGATGTTTGTTCCATATTAAGCTGTTACGTGATATGTGCTTAAATATTCTGTCCTGAATAATCTGGAAAACAAGAGAGGTGATGATTTTTAAACAGACTGTAATAGTCACTGGTAGAAGCTTCAGGGACTCCAGCTGACTGGAATCATCACCCATTTTGCAAAAAGCTGAGGCACACAAATACTAGACATTCCTGCCTAATGTCTCTTAAAATGACACAGAACCTGCACACTTTGACACCACTTCAGCAGCTCAGACTTTGTGCAATAGGTTTCAGAGCATCTCGTTAGTCTCTCTGGACATGGGTCCTTGCAATTCATTGCATTTTGTATTTCAAGTCAAATATTTTGTCTATTAGATATCTTAGCAGTTGTAAGCCCGATTAGTTCATTGTCAGTTTTACTATCCAGAACTCACAGAAGATAATTATTTGAGGATGGCATTACAAAGCCAGGTACTATTTTGAGATAATGAGAGCATTCAAAACCACAAAGACTTTCAGCAAGTCAGGCTGCACTAATTATTCATTTTTGCTTAATTATAAAGGGATATTAGCATTCAGATACATCACCAATTCCACATTTCAGTTCTATAACAGTTCCTTGTTGGAAGAAACAGAACAAGATCTTTTGGCAACTACTGTCTGTCTTTGTAGAGGGCCACAAACATAGATTCCTAGATTTTTAAGGTCAGAACAGATTGCTAGGTCATCTACTTTATTGTCTAGAATACCACAAGCCACAAAAAAAAGACACAAGGCTGGACAATTAATATGTATTTATAATACTAATTACAGTTATTTCACATCAGATGCCTGTATGCAAGAACCAAGTGATTCTTACACCGATGGGAGCTTTTTCAAACTTGCTACGAATGCATAACAAGATTCAGTGGTAGGAAGCTGTAACTGGACAAATTCAGCCTCCAAATAAGATGCAACTTTCTAAGTGCAATCCGCTGTTGGGCCACACGTTCTTACAGATTTGCCTTCCCTCAGAGCATCAGAGGTTGGCAGGTCTGGAGATGGGGCACTGAAAAGGTCCAGGAAGTGGTAAAGAAAGAATTTTCCCCTAAGTCAGCTAAGCAGGATTTCCTTGCCTTCTTCTGCAGCTCATCTTCTGCGGTCTCCTAAGGAGATTTCAAGTAACTGGCAGTTTATGCATTGCACAGGGCTCAAGTGCCAAGAACACATTGGTTCTCCTAACTTAAGGTCTCTGGCCTTAACATAGGCATATCTGGGTGAAACTCTATGGCTCTGAAGTTGGACTAAATCTGACCCCTCCTCATTCATTCTGGCCTTAAAATCTATGGAACCAAGGAAGCTATATACCCACAGCATAGGAAAACCAAAAGCAAGCAAAAAGACCCAACACAAGTCGAACAAAAGCAGCTGCTGGAGTCTAAACAAGCTAAACTCTCTGTAAGCAGCTGAGTTCAGGGGCATTTGGTCAACACAGAACATGAATATGTGTTGCCACAAGCAGTGGTTTTCCTGGAATTTTCAATAACCATGACAAAAAAGCATTAAAACACCAGTTACATTGTGCTAGACAATCCACTGCTGGTGGTGACATACGTACTGCTAAACTGGGGCAAATGCTAGGTGTTTGGATGCTTGTCTGAATTTTGCCTACAGCCAATTATCATAGCTAATATGCAGTAATTAGCTCACATGTGCAAGTTAATTTGACTTTTTTTTTGGTCTCGGAATAACAGACTTAGGACTGTATTTCCATCACTGACAAGAGTGTATCTGAATATTTCTGTTTGGAAAGTTAGGTGTATCAGTTGTCAGATCTCCTGCATGGTAACAGGGAGAGGAAAAAAAAGACGATGACTACTGTTTCTCCATCTGCAAGTTATGCCACTAAACAAAGACAGGACCTAGAAAGTACATATTTTCGAGTATTTAACACAAAGCCTAAATATTACAGCTCCTTCCTCCTGCTTTCTCAGAACTGGGGCATAATCAGATAAGGAGAAGTCTGCGAATTTACATGGTCAGGAGTTTTTCACAGGCAGTGGAGTTTTCCACCGCGCTGGTAGCCAACAAGGCTGCAGGGGAAACACATGGCTCACATTCAACACTGCCTCAGCATACCCGGAGCGAGCACAGCTCTAACACGGAGCAGACCCCTGGTGCCAGGCACACCCAGCCTTTGGTGCACGTCAGGCACACAAGTCTCATGAGCGTGGTTCCGCACCAGGCTGGGGAGCTGGCCTTGGTGATTTATCACAGTTAACAAACGGAAGATTAATTTATCACACTCCTGGCCTACATAAGAAACCTAGCTGTCTGTCATGATAGAGGGAAGAAAAGACAACTTGGCAGAAAGAGAACAGAAAAGTATTAAAAAAGATAACATGGAGGACCAATCAATTAAAAGGCAGAGTGTATAGGGTTGCACATATTGCAGAGACAGACAGCAGCTACACGGTCTCTCCAATGATGAAGCATGACAGGAAGTTTAATCAAAGGAGGAAGGGGTTAGGATCTCTGGTGAGATCTCCCTTTCCTTTTTTGGAATTCATTAATAGTCCAATATTTTTGTCTCCCTCATCCTCATGCTTCAAAAAGTTCACATATTGCCTTAATCATTGCTGCTTCTCAACATGCCCCGGCCAGGCATCAAACATCTCTTGTCTGTACTCTGTGCTGTCCCTCTCCGCTTCTCTTCCCGAGCAGAGGACTGAGCACGCTGCGCAGGGATTTAGGGATGTTTTGGGTTTGTTTTCAGAGAACACCAAGCTGAGAAAGTGCAGATACACTGGCGCATGTGTCTGGATGGTGTTTGCAGCAGTCCACTGCTGCACTGCGAGTGCTCCCACTCACCAGCAGACACTCATGAACATTGTTTCCTAACCCACACCATGTCCACGGCACCGGGCAGTTCCTCTGTGCCTGCAATATGGGGTTGCTGGCCAAATGATTCAAACCTCTCATTTTGGCCTATGAGCTGTTTGGCTTAGGCCACCAAATGCTGTGAGAATATCAAGGAGCTTAAAATGTGACTTAATGTTTTCAGAGGTGTTCAGGATAAAGGGTAGAGAAGAGCTGTGATGTCCTTGCAGACACCTGAGTTGGTGAAGAGTTTTTCTGTACTGATATCCTCACACATGGACATGTACTGGCACTGCAGTTAGTAGGCAAGTGATTATTCTGATGATATCTAGCACCATCAGAGCACTCTGACACAACAGTGTCACAACAGAAGATGGATAACATCCACCAGAAAAAAATAATCCTGCTAAGAATTTACTTCCAGGCATCAGATTTTAAGAAGAGGATATACTGCTTGCAGATTTCGGACACCAAAAATCACTCTCAACTGTTTTATTCCTTTCCTAAGGAAAGTAAACTCAGGACTTTACTTAGGCAAGTTGAAATGTGAAATAAGTATCTGTTCATAAGAACAGAATCCCTCTTAGCCGTCTCAAAAATTTCTGAGCATCCTGAATTAAAAAATAAACAAAACCCCCCTCAAACCAAAACCACCCTCGCAAACAAATGAAAAAACCCAGAACATAACTTCAGCACCAGGCATACATTACTCGGTTTCATTAAATTAAACCTTGCAGGAAGATTTTTGTTTTCACTTTAGTTTTTCCCCTCCGAGTGGAAACTCCAGCTTGTTGGTTGCCCAGCTGCTTCAGCTTTATTACAGGTTTTGCTGTCCCCTGGGCACCTGCGGCCACATGGGCCAACGTGTCCCAGGGCAGCGCTAAAGACACATCTGTAAGTGTTGGAGCTTGACGCAATGGACACCAAGGCCGTGGGGGCTGCAGGTTATGTCCCCTCGAGACCAGGCCCAGCATGGGCAGGAGAGGGGCAGCGAGGAGAGCCCATGTGCCCCTCTCCTTTTAGCAACCCCTAATGATAACAAGGGGTGTGTAGGAAAGGGGCAGATGATACATGGGGCACCCAGATTGTCCTTAAGGGTACTTCTGTAAGGGTAAATTGGACTGCGAGCACTGGCATGTGGTCTTCCAGCTTTGTTAGTCCGATCCTGGCGTGGGCTGTGATAATTATCACTATATCATCAGCGCTTATGGGGAGTTTGAGGATGCAGAGCAGTTCCCAACAGGCAGCACAGATGAAGACATGCTCTTCCAGGGGGAGGAGAGCGTTGCGAGGATAGCTATGCCAGGGGCTCCGAGAACGTTCCCTGGCTGGTTTTCTTCACTGGCACAGAAAAACCTAGGGGACTGTCTTGCAGCAGCTGGAGGTAGATTAGCCACAGGCAACCTGTACTGCAGGCAGCAGCACTCATTTGCAGTTTTCAGGGGAAAGCAGGCACAGCGGGAAATGTGGAGCTTTACAACTGTGCACAAACACAGATGCAATTGCAGAAGCATTAGCGTAAGACAATGCATTTGCACCTACAAAGTGAGCCACTTTCAGTGGTAGAAGTGTGTCAAAAATTTGTGTGCAAAATTGCAAAACAATTAGAAGAGAAACCTGCTTTTGAAATTGTAGCCTGGGCCCTACTTCTGAAGAGTCTTTCATCTCTCCTCTGTCTCTGAATTCAGAAAGGATTCTCTCCACATTTGAGATGATCTGTCTCCCTGTTTAACAGCAGTCTAATTATGATTATTTATTAATATTTTATAAGGATGATCAGGCCTTTCCCTTATTCTGTGTGTGAAGATAAGACACAGTGATTTATAAGCCCCTCCTTTTCCTTCAGCCAGACCGATAGCCCCATCACAAGGCATCAAAATGTTAAGGAATGGTCAAGGAAGAGCTTTACAGTAATATTTTTTCCAAAATTAATTCCAGAAAGGTTTCGTAAAGAAACACATTCACTACCAGTGACAAGGATAGTGATTCATAAGCCATAAAGCCTTGTGAAGGCAAGATCACACATGACAACTTTTCCATGTGTCGGGTAGCTCCCATTTTTCACTGTGTCAGTCTTCTAATGTGGATTCCAATAATGAAGAAAGTATTTCCTTAGGGAAGAAAACTTATCAAGATGCTGAGCTTTTTTCCCAGTGACCAATTGCATGTCAGGAAAACCAAGGTCTGACGCCAGCTGAGGACAGGAGCAGCTGGACAGGTACGGAAACCTCGCTGCTAGGCAAGGTCCCAGACAATTTTTACTCACCTCTAGTGTAGTCAATACAATCTTCTCAACTGAAGAAAAATAAGCCTCCCACAAGAACTGTGTCTGCTGTCTAAGTGCCAGGATTTTATCCTGATGGATAGACCTGATTGTAGAAGGAATCTGTAATACAAGATGTAATATAGTCAGAAGCTTCAGAAAACAACGCAATCTCATCAAATTAATATGCTGCTGACAAGCCCTCTCGTCTATTAGCAAGCTGCACAGCTTCAGTGCTCCTGTCCAACAGAGATGCGTGTGTCAACAGTTAAAGCCTTGACATAAAACAGATGAGACACAACCCTTTATAACCTTTGGTACCGACTATATGATTTTTTTTAAATCTGCTTTCTTTTAGTTTTTGGTTATTTTATGGTAACAAAAGCTCCCTCTCCCCAGCGCTGTGGCGTGGCACAGTAAGGAGCTACTCCATACATCCCTCATGCAGAAAGCTTTTCATGGACTAGTATTTTAACAAACTAGTACCTGCAGGTCTTGAAAGTCCAACAATAATCCCCACTCTCAAAGTATATTAAAGGGATCTGGAATTGCATTTACCACAGCATGGCAACACTAAGTGCCCTAGGGAAAACATAGCAACATCTTAAGTAAGACTCCACTTTTTGGGAGCCTGTGGATCAAATTGCATTTTACTAATTACTGTGGGTGGAAGGAATAATGTCTCCCACACCACCTGTTATTCACAAGGGAAAACACTGCTTCTTCCATTAAATCAACACGTTAATTCTGCTATAGGTTGCCTTACAAATAACACCCAAATTGTTCTGCTGCAATGCTTTGCCATTAAAAAAGTAACTGCTCACTGGATCAGAAGGGGAGGGCTTCACTTCGATGTCTTTCCCATCCCCACGTCCCTCTTCCACACTGGAGGGAAACTAATGTATGTACATTCATGTACAAGGTATGTATGTCCCTTCTTTAACTTAGGACATTGACCAAGGCCTCCAGTACACCACTTTGACAATGCAAATTGACATTACCAAGGGAATTTGACCGCAATTTGCTTCAATTACAAGGCCTACCCACAGCATCAGAAAGGCATCTAGGATACGTTGCTGATTTGAGTTCATTTTTTCTAGGAATACTTTTTTGTGATTTCAAATTAGGCTACCTTGTTCTCAGGCACTCATTTCTCGTAAATCTTCTACCTAAGTCTTTAGTTGTAAAAGCACATACCTGGGCCGTGTGTTGCTTTTTGCACATCCCAGCTCATTCTGAAGTTTACCTGCACCCCACCACATCCCACCCTTTCCTGACCACAACACGCTTTGCTTATTCCTAAAATACTGAGAGATGGCAGTGATCATTATTTGCTTTCACATGCTCCTGAATCAAATGATTTCACAGGAAACATTTTCCAGAAGAAAATTTGAGATTTTAAGAATTTATACGTAAAAACTTTCTGCAAGAATCAGTAAATTCTTTACTCCATTGCTTGCATCCAGGTCTGGACACTGTGCCCAATAGGACCATGGCTCCACAGGCTGCAGTGTCAGATGGGACAATCTCTGCTCTCTAAGACCTTTGTCTCTCATATTAGAGACACTGCTAAGTATAATACAGAATTTGAGCTTATAAGAGAGTGAGCACTACAGCACAGTGGGACAGAAGAAAATGGTCAGACTGTTGAAGACGATACTTTACATACCGTTGCTATAGGCCCTTTAGGTAAAATATAGGTCTTTAGGTGAAATATTCCCTGCAAACTAGTATGAGCAATAGAAGCTGAAAACATGTATTAGTACATGTTTTTCTAACTGATCATGTTGCTATTCCAGAATGGTAAATAACTGCATCAAATCTCATCTTTTGAGATGAATATTCTTTCTTTCCATTGCCTTTCCAATAAGTTCCGATAAGTAGAGGGATAATGAACATTACCTGTACTGGCTGTACGTGGATGTGTATTAATCACATCTGGGATCATTATCAACAGCAAACACGTGATCAAAGCCACTTCACAGTGGTGATACGGCATTTTTTCTATAAACTTATTCATTTCATTGCATTATGTGCAACCTTGCGTGTGTGTGCATATGCGTGAGCAAGAAATAAAATCAATACTCATTCCCAACTACACCTTTTGAAAGGGAAGGCTGCTTTGACTGTGAAGGTTACTGCAAGAAGTTATGATTTTACACACCACACCATGTTTGCGAGTGCCCAAAAACACGGTGCCAAGGTTAAAAAAAAAACTTCGGTGCCTGCTCCGTTACAACAGCTGGACAGAAAAATCAGAGCTCCCATTTTAACTGCATTTGCCTATTGGTTATTAATCTACTTGTCCAGAAAGACAAGTGGGGAAAATGATGTATTGATACTAATCCGGCAGGATTACACTGGAGTTATTAGAATGGGATGATGTCTTAATAAAAGGTCATTTCAGTAATAAGTAGGGGGAAGGGAGAAACCACCCTGCACAAATAAATGCAGAAAGGCTGGATTAAGCTCTCCCAGCACTATGATGAGGAGAATATGCAAATAAAAACATCCAAGCTGCTCTCAAACAGGAAATGAAAAACTGTAACATAACAAAAACATTTCCCAGAGCAGACATTCAGGCCCTCTGCCAGCTCTTTAAAAACACTGTTAATAACGGTGCAGTAGCTGTTCAATATGGAAGCAGCTGTGAAGACAACGAATGGCATGTTACCGGAAAGCATGAAGATCAGCAAATTATTATTATTTAAAGAGAGAAACAATTTTGCTCAGAAAAATGTGCTGTCCACAGAAGCAAAAATCAAATGGCCCTTTTACATTTGCAGCTTGTATCCCATTAAGGAGAATAGGCAGCACGTTGCAAGGCTTACTAGACCAGCTCTTCACAAATACTTACTTCTTCAGACAAGTAAATAGACATCTAATGAGATTTTCAAACGTACTTCATTTTTGGGGTGCCAAGACACCTATACCTTTGGAGGCTTCTCTCCACGGATGACAATAGCTTGCCACTTTGGAAATGAGTTAAATTCAACCATTAAAAAAAAACCCTCTTAGTGGCTACTTAGTGGCTATTCCAGATCTCATGGATGCCAGCTTCATGCTGGGCAACGGCATTTTATCAAATGCTACTTTGGGGAAACCAGTTCTTCAACAACTTTTCCTAACATCAACTTCTCCACATACTTTACAGAATGTATTTAGACTATAAAACCCACTAGGGAGACAGAAAAAAAATCCAGTTAATTTAAAACCAAAGTAGATGCTGAAGGTAGCAGGGAATTTCTATCTTCTTGGCCCGCTTTTGTTCCATGAGCTCAAGGAGATTAACAATAAGTGACATGAACACTGCTTCAGAAAGCAATGTTACATGGTCCAGACATCAGAAAAGGGACATATTCTGCTTCCCACAAAACTGTTAGGTGTTAACTCCTGCCTGAGAAAATACCTGCTTTCCTGAGGCGTCCCTTCAGTACCTGCCAGCCAGACACCCAACGCTGGTGGGACCCCTGAGAATAAACTATTCCTGAAGGACTAGAGCAGAACCTGCCTTCAAATGTTTTCTCTCTCATCCCAGCACCCAGTCCAGGACAGCTCTGCCTCAGGGAGGCATCCAGGTGCTCCATACCAGAAGAAATGTTATGCTCTTACAAAAAATAAGAGTCTCCTGTGTTTAAGAATGTGGCCTGGTGGCTGCAATGACCTTCAGGTCAAAAAATGAATGATGTCATATTAAATGAGTTCATAGCCAGTGTGACACAGACAATCCCTTCGTGATAAAAATTCTTTTACAGCCCTGACCTTTTGGATTCATCTTCCCCGTCCATTTAGATGGCGGCAGCAATAATCAACTGATCCGCTGAAGGCCGCGGTCTTTTTCTTACCTGTAATAACAATCTCTCATCGCCTATGACGGCAGCTTGGTTCCAATCAATCACTTCCGAGAACGGCAACTCCCATCCATTGCTGAGCATAACCGGGACGCAGGCAGCCTGCACACACACAGAGGCATTGCAGCCGTTAGCGGGTACCCAACCATTAGGGCAAGTTTTGAGGTTTGCACCAACACCATTACTGTCATTTTCTGCACAAGCTCTGAGCCAGCTCTTGTGAAGGTGGTCAGAAGGAGAGGCAATGTGGCAAAGAACACCAGAAGCTATAGACCACAGGAGGGCAGCCCAAATTTTTATGGTTTTCCATTTTGCGCTTCTTCATATTCACTGAAAGGTGGGGTTTGCAAGGAGAGTGGCATTTTAGATCTGGTCCTTACACTGCCAGATGAGGGCAGAACTGTTAAAATGCTGCAGACGTAACACCGGAGAATTTAATACAAAACGATGGCCTCTCTCGCTGCTTTGTGAACCATTCAGCAGGGAGCTAACTCCCTCAATTTTTATAATACGTTGCAAGACAACCTTACAGAAAATATAGATCATATTTAATTCCAGAGCACTTTTTCCACAAAGGAGGAGTGAATTCCCTATCCTGTTTGATATCAACTCTCCAAACAGAGGCAACTGCAGAAACACAACTCATCTGTCATCACCTGCCTACAAAAATAAGAACTGCTTTCTGTCTTAAAACAAACAAAAAGCATACACATCTAGTATCTATTTCATACCAGTATGATATGTCTAAATTATTTAATCTTTTACAAGTTGTGCAAGTTCCTCTGCACAGACAGCAAGTTTGCAAATATTCAGTAAATAGGACAGTATTTCCGTAAATAAATGATTGCCGCTACGTTCTGGTCAGCCAGATCACAACATAAGATCCTAACCACAAGCCTCCTGATGTGTTGCAAGAGCCTATTACCAGAGAATCTGCATTGAGCCTGTGCTCTGGTTCAGTTTCTTTTGGATCAAGTCAAGCTTAAGTGCTCTGAATTTGGTCCAGACTGGGGTCAGTCCCTCCTGTGCCTCCCAAAAGATGGTATAAAGGGGAACCTTTCAGACTGCTGTACCTTCCTTGGTAACATGTATTACACACAGGATCTTAGACTGGTCAAGTCTCTGCATTACAGCAGTGTTTATAACATGTAAAGAACTGTGATCTTCTGTAAGGAAATTACATTAGTGCATGAAAAAAGCCAACCAGAAAACACTTAGCGATGTGTTTGCATGTTTAAAACATTCCACTAATGTGGATTACATCTTTCAACATGCCCTGGAGCCAGACAGAAATTGGGAATTCATCATAATCGGTGAATACTGCTGCTAGCCTGCTAGGAAAATCCTCAGTGCCTGCATTTTATCAACATCGACCTGGAGCCTCCAAGTTCTGTACGTGACATATGCTCCCTGCCTTCTTCTCCTGAGACGATGTATCTAACAGAGGCTGCATGACTTGTCGCCCAGATGAGAGAAGAGCTGAGCAGTGCCCTTCAGGAGGATCTGCAGTGACTTGTCATCCCAAATAAGCCAGTCCCACTTCTTCCTCCAAAGAGGCTGGAGAGGGAACAGCACTTTGCAGGCTATTAATCTTCTCCTGAGTCAGAGCAAAGAGGTAAGTGACTGTCCAGAACTTGGATCTCAAATGTGACAGTAGGTGTGGGGTTCAGTAGTTAAACCTAAGTGTCCAGTGCATCTGGGATGGTCTAAGGTCTCCAAGAAACCCATCAAAGGCTGGCAGACATGACACAGGATCTACTGGAGACCTTCTGGAGAAGCAGCAGAAAGCCAGAACGGTATCCCTGGGCTTCTAAAATGACACTAAACACCTACACTTAGGTACCTGAATCCTCCTCTGCACTGCGGTAAACAATACTCTTTAAGAGCGGCTGGGACGTTTTGTGGTTGATTAAGAAAAGTGATGTGATGCTATTCATTAACAGTTTTACTGCCAATGGTGAGACACTTCCCAAATGGTAAAAGGACACCCGGAGGCAGGACTCTGTAAGGTGTCCTCATTTGCCATCTTACTGACACCAACAAGTGCCTCAGCCTCCCCTTCCCTCCACTGCAGCCCCCATGGAAATCCAGATGCCAGTCCTAGAGGGGAGCTGCAGCTTCTCCCAAAATGTTCTGTATGGCTGACTGAAGATCCAGGGCCCCAGGGCTGAGCTGATGCTTGCCAAAAAAACCCGTCACGCCAGCTGCAGCCAGAGTAGGTCAGTGTCAGGCTTGATCACTGTGCTGCCAAGCCCCGCTGCCACAGTGACTCAGGAGCCCCTTTGCATTGCCCTCTGCTGCTGGCCAACAGCAAAAAAGAGAGACCGTTAACCAAAATGTTTTTAAAAGGTGAAGGAGATTCAGGTGCTGTCCCAGACATGCTGTGAGCTCCCTGAGATCAGCCTACATCCACCTTCATGTGAAGCTTCCATCTGGGGCTTTACAACCTCCAGACCACCTTCTCCATGTTCAGCAAGCACCACCTCAAGACAGGCAATGCATAAGCAGGTCTGTTTTGGCTAAGTGAAAACAAAAAGCTATTTTTACTGCCCCGGGGCTTACTTGTAGAGGCCAGTCTCCCATGGGAAGTCTCACAGCTTGATAAAATACTGCTCTAAACTGGTCCAACCTCTGCGCCTCACCACATCCAGGGAAACCCTTTTCCTGGAGGTAACGCAATTCAACCTTCAGATGAGCTCAGTGCTCAGCCCCTCCTGGGAAGAAGCTGCCAATTGCTCCAGAAGTATGAATAGAGGCTTTCGCAAAGTGGATTACTGTCCACTAGGGAAATGAAACACATTTCCGTCCTCCCCACCTCCTTGCTATTGCATGCTGAATTGCAGCCAGTGTAGCTGATGGTTTAAACTGCAGCTCTTACCTGCAAGGCTTCCAGAAACCTGAAAGAGCCAAGCCTGCGGCCACGGGGAACCAGACAGAAAGTGGCATTGTGCAGCATTTCACGGTAATCATACCTAACAAGAACAGGGGAGAAAAGAGAAAATTCAATTAGTGGTGAGTCCTAGAGTAACTGGGCATGAAAATGCAAACAGCTGTTGAGACACATCTGGATAAAATCATCCCCGACCAAGACCGCTCACCACCAGGTTAACTAGCTCCCTCCGTGCATGCATGTGTCAGCCATCTCCCTGGCTCCTTTTTGCTCATCCTCAGGAGCAACCACAATGGGAGAGAGCTCAGAAGAATGGTATTGAAACTGAGAAGGAAGGAAATAATTTTGCCTTTGCAATAATCAGCCATTTCTATATAAACAGACGTGCATGAGTTCTAACAACAAACTTATATTGAATATTTTGATACCGAAAGCATTGTTGTGGTACTTTTGTGACTCTGATTTCTATTCAGATTTAGTCAAAGTCACACACAACTGTGTTCATTTCTGCACAAGAGGTTTGTACAAAGCAAAGAATATTCAAACTATGCCAAAGAAATCTTCCCTTACCAAGTAGGCACTAAAAAAGGGACGGGGGGGGGGGGGGTGTTTACAATGACTCACTTGGTGGTTATTGTCAAGTGTGGTGAGAGGGATAAACTGCCACATTTTGGCAATTAACCACATAGCTGCAATGACCCCTGCTCCTCCAAAATAAAACTTTAAGTGCTTATAGACACTTCTGGGTTTTTTTTCCGATTCTATCAGTCACCACAAAACCATTCACCAAAAACACACATCAAATCCTAACAGTTTCCAGCCTGTTATTAGCTAATTGTACTTCTGGCAAACCCATGGAACTGTGAATGGCATCGACCTTGTCTGAGACAAAAGGATCCAGATTAAACGCCCTCCGTTCTCCAGAGTGTCCTGGACTCTGCGGACAGATGTTATTTTGACAGTAACTTGTGGCACTGAAATTTTCCAACACTAATAATCTAATTTAACTGTAGCCTGCAGGCAGAGCAATTTTTTTTGTATGTGTGTGTATGTGTATGTATATACACATATATGTATATGATTATATTTTATATATAAAAAAAGTCTGGATCTACGTTTGTAATCTCACACAGGCCAGACAGATGGGAGTAAGCCAATTTTCAATCATAAGCTCCGTCTTTAGGAAGAGACATCTTGCAAAGGCCCATTTGCTTAAACAAGCGTGTATAGCTAATTTGCACAAGAAAAGGTCACTGAATGGATTATCTCCACTGAGAGTAAAATAAAAACCCTCGTTGCATTAATTAAAACTACAAACAGACTTCAAAGTACACTTTTTTTTTTTAAATCGTATCTCAACTTTGGTTAAAATACATCTATACATATTCCATTTGAGTGGCAGCAATTTCTTTTTCTCCGTGTGGAATATTGATTGGCAGCCATGTCCCAGCTCACCAGCCAGCAGTGACACAGCATACGGGGGGAAAATATTAGGAAACTGGAATACCAAAAAAATTTAAAAAGTTGCCATTTTTAAGCATTCCTTTTTTACATACCAAGAGGTCTGAGGCTCATTGCTTTCACTGTATATTGTATGACAGAAAATGTTAATAAATACCAAAAATAGAATACCCCGTAGGGCTAGAATACGCCAGTCAGAAGTCCCCCATCATTAGCTAGCTAAAAATGCAAAATCCTGTTAATACCCTGGAATGCAACAATATCCACAAAACGTCAATGGCAGAATCAGAACACAAAGAAAAGCAGAGAACGAGGCCAGCGCAAGTGAGTCCTCCATATGCCAGCGATATGTTATATTGGGTAGCTTTCCTTTCATAGCTAATTTGCTGATAGTAGGATAGATTTACAAAGGGAAAAAAAAAGAAAAGGATTTTGTTGACCATTTCCCACCTGGAAACCAGTTAGCGTCTTGCTCCCATTTGTGCGTTTTAAAGCCTAACGTGTGATTTATTGCTGAGCTCTGGAATAGCGTGGTTCATGGTCATCAAGCAATTTATCTACATCATCCGTACACAGAGAGCCTCATCCTAACCTTGATGTATGAGCACAAAATTTCCACTCAGTTCAGGAAGAACCTGCAAATACAACCGGAGCAGACCCAGAGTAAAGCAATATCCATCGAGGGCTGCTGCAGCGAATGAATTGCACCAGAGATTCTTCTTATGAACAAATTTCTCTGCAATTTCAACCCAAATGTTTTAAGGTGACACGACACGATCTTTGAGCGCAGTGCTAAGGGACTGATTTCCAGTTTAATCCCCCCCAGCAACCACTCCAGGATCAAGCATCTATTTGAAATCCTTAAACACAAGGTGCTAATTTTACTACTAGTTCATGGGTAGCACGCAAAGCAACAGGGGCACTCTGCCTTAGCTGAAAAGACAGAAGATAGCCCAGTATGTTTAAAGACAAATTCAGAAATGCCTTTCACGCAACACATGTAGCCAGCCACAAATAGATAAACGTCACCATCAAGCTGCAAACATGGCTTTGTAATTTGAAGCATCATTTGTGGAGGAAATCGTTTACATGTACCAAATAGCACTTCAAAGTTGAGTTTGCAGCAGAGACCATTTCATGTTTTTCTCAGGCTGCCAGGCAGCATTTGGAGGAGACTTTGGCCACAAAAACGTCACCTGGTGAATGAAGCTCCAGCCCACAGGCCACGGAGGGGACACAAGGCATCAGGGCAACCCTCAGTTTCAGACTCCTTCCCATTCAGCCCTGTAGGAACCACACACGCAGCAGGAGGTTTGAGCTTTGCCAGTGTTTTGTCAGGGAGGGAGAATTGCTTGTGTATGACTGGCATTTTTTTCCACATAGGAAGCATACATGTGTCACCTGAAAGCATCTCTGCACTTCCCTTAACTCTGACTTGAAATGCTTTCAGTGAAGTCAGTGAGATAATCTCTATGATTAAAGGTAGGTATCTGAGTTAAATCTTTGCTGGACTTGAAATTTCTCCTTCACTTGTCCAGGAGAGAAATTGGAGCTGATGCAGACATCCAGGAACACCCTCTCAGCTACAGCAGGACACTTGTATGTGAAGTGCTGATCTGGCATCTATTGCAAATACCAGTATCGCACCAACGGCGGGCTTGATTTCCCCATCATCTTCACTGACTAATCTCAACCAGACCTCAGGGAGGCAATGAAGTATTATAACCCCACTTGCAACTGGCAGAGGGGCCTTAAGTTACAGAGAAAATAGTCAAGTGTTTAGAAGAGGTTCTTCCAGAGCCTCCTCTTCTTCTTCTCCCCTGGCAATGGGAGTTATATCTGTTTTCAGAACTACTTATCTCCATTAGCTGGCAACGTCTGAAGACAGTAGGGAGATTTGTTATGGTCTTCTAGCTTGCATCGCTGTGGTTTCTGCAAACCTGGAGCTGCCAGCTCGTGGGGACAGCTCTGCGTTACCTGCCTATCCAGACGCTCTGGTTTTACCCGGCTATGGAGGTTTTTCAGGCTCCACTTGCAGCTGAGGAATCGGAGCAAAGACTGGCTCTGTGGGGCACCGCGTGGGCGGCCAGCCAGGCACTTCTTCCTTACTTGTGCTGCTTTGGTGTCGCACTCCTGGCGCTTTCCTTTCCTTTCCTGCTGGCAGTTAATCTTCCCGAGCATTTACTGTAGGAAAGCTTTGAGAGGAGTCCTCTGCTTTGCTCAGAGGGTATTTATTTCCAGAAAGCTCCTGGTTTCCATGTTAGAAGACTGCCGGGGAGAGGGGGCACATGCTTATTGCTCATATTCCTGTATTTCTTCATTCTGCATGCTTGCACAGAGGTAACATTTTACTGCCAATTTTAGGGTCGGCTTGGCCTGGGCCTCAGCTGCATCATTCAAACATGTTAAAATCCAAAATGCATATGCCTTTAAAATGACAGTTGGGGCTTTAAAACTAAAATAGCTACAGATTTAACCCAAAGCTGGCATCCCTCTGTAAGGATCGGCATCATGTTTTATTAAATTTCAGGCTTCCTTCCATAATGATTAAGTGCACCTTGTTCACAGCTAGCACCTTTTTAGGTAGCATAAACAAATAGCTCTATTTGTAATCAATTCTAATTTATTCACACTTTAATTGAAATATCCCCTCCCTGCTACCACCCATAGCTGAGAAAACATGTTCGGCCCCATCTATCACGCAGGTGTAAACACTGCAATGCCGTGTGGGCAATTATCTGAAGCAGAAATGCTGCTCAGCCAAACGCTCTTACCATTTTAACTTCTTGATCGAACACATTGCTTCTGTCTTTCCCCATCCCCCTTCCCCCCTCTTTTTTTTCTTCTGATGTGCCGACCTTGTCAATCAGCACGTGGATTAGAGGGCTGCTTGGGATTCCTGGTTCACCATTATCCCAAGGAGCCCGGGCAGGCTGCAGAGGCTCTGCAGTGACTAATCAGCCATGCCATACATTCCTTCTTCCAGCTTAAGCATTTCCCCATGTCACTACACTTAAGAGATTATAAACTAGCCTGGGAAACATTTTCACTACCAATTTTAATATAAACTATTTTTTTCCAAAGTCACGTCATCATCATCATTGACTGAAGAAACGTCTTAAAAGACATTGGCTATTTAGACCAGCAGGTATGTCCAGCTACCCAGATGTAATGATTATCATACTTTATCCAGCTATATGTCACCTGTCATGTAGGAATCACAAAGCAGTGTACATATTTTCTTATCTAATCCTCTGAACACTGATACAGGATACAATCACCATTCGCATTTCATAGATGGAAAACCTGAGATACAGATGACTGGTGGCTTCTGCAGCAGCTAGACAGACCTTGGGAATGCTAACCCCAGCGTCCTCACCTGCCTCCCTCCTTTCTGGTGATACAGCACTCACCGAAAACCAGCTGTATGTTATGGTGATCAAAATTCAGATGGAAATACAGGAGCAGAACCCGAACCAAATACAATGGGTTTAACCCAGCAGTACATATTTTAACAGTGCCACACATAATCCATCTTTTGGAAGATGCTGGAGCTCATCTTTGGCAGGGAGTATCAGCACATACCACCATAGATGTCAGATGGGACTACAGCTGTTTTTTTCTTCTTTCCTGAGCCAAAAATTGTGATGGCACTTAACCAACTATGCCCAGGGTTCCCTCCCTGGATCTGCAAGCCCATGAACGCACGCTGCATCTTCTAAAAGTCTCTGCATCAGTTCAAGTGCTACAACAAACACAGATATTAAATACCTACAATGCAAGGCTAAATGGCGGAGTGTTTCCCAGTTTTCCAGTATATTCTGTTTCAGGTATTAACCAATCGGCCAGTTTTCCGTGTGTGAATGCTTAATGCAGATGGCTCTGAACTACTGGCTGGAGAGCCTGAAAAGAAACCCACCCGGTCACACGGAGCACCTCGTTGCTTGGTTTCCATGAAGGTATGTTGGCTTTTAAATAAACCGTCAAGTAAAACTTGGCATTGAAAACACCAAGTGAGTAACTGTCTTTGTAGAAAAGCTGACAGCTCAGCTGTGCGTCAGATAGATAGCTGCCCAAGAATGAGCTCAAAAGGCTAACGCATCCTACTTGGGAGGGTGCCGTCGCCGCGAACTGCTTGCTTTTGGATTTACGGCTGCGCAATGCTTTGGGGTGATCTTAATGACGGTTAACAGGCTACTGGCTGGCAGTTCATCTCCCTCTCCGCAAGCATTGGTTCTGGAATTAGAAAGTTTGGAGGTGCAAAAACATAATTGGAAAACTTTTTTTTTTCCCTGCTTAAAGGGCTAATTGATTTCACAGGTGTTTAATTATCATTTGCTGTGAGATAATACCTTGTAGTGCCATAAAAAATGGATTTAATTTTCGAGTGCTTGCAAAACCATTGCCAAAGCCAAGTTAGAGCTAAAGCTAGATAATTATTCTATAAATCAAACACACTGCCTCCTTTCTTTGAAATTTTTAATACTTGGCTATAATGATATCTGACGACCTTGAAACTAACATAAAAAGGATTTTCTTGCCAAGTGCTGAAAGGCAGCCGTTGGAGTATTTCTTTCAGCCTGGTTCATTACTGCAGCTGCCACTGCCATGCTGCCCTGGCTGCAGGACTCCAATGGATGCTACGGTTTAAGTACAGCAGCAGTGTGCATGAACAGTGATTTCAGCACACAGGTAATGGCCGAGTATGGCTATAAGCATGAGCCCAATCTGAAAATGCTGCTAAATTAATGAAAATCCTACATGATTCTTCTAGGCCTGGCAATGGAAATGAAACTCTGCAAACATTCAGCAACTAATGTCAAGGTACAACTGTTTTCTCCTTTCCATGCCAGCATCTTCTTTTAGTTCAGAACGTTGGATTAACAGAGAAAAATCGGGAAGTAGAGTTTTCACTTTAATGTACTGCTAAAGGAACTTTGTTACAGTTAAGATTGACAGTAACCATTGACATTTAAATCATCTTTAAAGTCTTCAGTGACTGCATGGTTGGATTCAGTTCACTTCGATATTATGCACAGAAACATTTGGGTACACAAGCCATTAAAGTCAATGTACATTCTAACAAATAAAATTGCTCTAACGATTTTTGTCTAAATATTTACACAGAATGCCCTGTAAATCTATATGGTGCATGCAAAGCACACACAACATTTGGACTGCCAAATAGTACCCAACTGGCTCCCAGTGTGGCAGTTGCACCACCTAGAACAAGTAGTCTTATACAGTAGCAAATGCGGTCTCACCAACATCATTTGATGTTTAAAGATAACTGCTGATTTAACAAGTGTGCCACAGAGGGTTCATAAGTAGCGTGTCAGAGGCAAACCTTGCCAAGGTGCCTCTCTAGGCAGTGTTACGCCCCAGTTACCAGCAACCTGCTAATAGCATCGTGTAGCACTTCTTCTAAAACCAAACGCTGGCTCCTAGGCTTTGAAGTGCTCTAAGAGTGCCTGTTTCACAGCAGCACCTCGCTGTGCTGGCAGCAAGAAAACCCACAACACATCTGAATAAGAAAAGTCCATGAGGAAGCAAATGCACCGCTCGCTCGTATCTTCCGAGGAATGTAAATGCAGCACCACATATTGTGAATTCAATACCCTCTAGGTCGGTGGGAAAGCATTGACGATGCTGATGCTCACACGCGCGGATGCACGCACAGGAACACACACGCACACAGCCACAGGGTAAGATTTTTACGTGGACCCACCTCCCCCGCCATCCCCTCTGAAGTGACACAAACGTATATGAATCCTCTTTGCCTGAAATGTGCCTGTCTGGCACTTATTGCCCATCAAGCTGCTGGACCCTTACAAGGTAAAGATAAGACCAACCTGTTAAGATGATCCAATGGTTCAGGCAGGCTCTTTCTAACAGGATTCTTCTAACAATAAATTACGCCAACACTTTGCATCATTATGGTACCTCTACCATGCCATTTTCTGGAGATCACAAAGTCCTTTTTGAATATTTTAATATCAAGAACCTCAGCCTGCCGGCAGGAGAACAAGGCAGCACCCCCATTTCACTGATGGGGAAACCACCATGCAGCCTGAAATTGGACTTCATCTACTCAGCCTTGTTCCTCGGTACTCTGCATAGAAAAATGCAGGAGTAAGTTGAAAGTAATAGCTAACTCTTGACAGTGTGCTTTGGCGTTTCAACAGGGAACCAATAGCCTGGGCTGCATCAAAAGAAGCATGACCAGCAGGTCAAGGGGGGTGATGCTCTGCCTCTACCCCGCTCCGGTGAGACCCCACCTGCAGTACTGCGTCCAGCCCTGGAGTCCTCAGTACAGGAAAGACATGGACCTGTTGGAGTGGGTCCAGAGGAGGGACACAAGAATGGTCAGAAAGCTGGAACACCTCTCCTATGAGGAAAGGCTGAGAGAGTTGGGGTTTTTCAGCCTGGAGAAGAGAAGGCTCTGGGGAGACCTTATTGCAACCTTTCAATATATAAAGGGGGCTTATAAGAAAGATGGAAAGAGACTTTTTACCAGGGCCTGTAGAGACAGGACAAGGGTAATGCTTTTAAACTAAAAGAAGGTAGATTTAGATCGGACATAAGGACGAATTTTTTTATGATGAGGGTGGTGAGACACTGGAAGATGTTGCCCAGAAAATTTGTGGATGCCCCATCATTGGAAGTGTTCAAGGCCAGGTAGAATGGGGATTTGAGCAACCTGATTTAGTGGAAGCTGTCCCTGCCCATGGCAGAGTGGTTGGACTAGATGGTCTTTAAAGGTCCCTCCCAACCCAACCATTCTGTGATTCTATGATTCTAATTTTTAAATTGGGGATATTATATTCTGTCCTTCACAGAGCGACTTTGTTTGGACTTTAGCGTTCTCGTAGCAGTGAAGCAGTGTCCAACACTTGTCCTAAATAGCCCCATGTAGTCCATTAACCGACCTCACATGCTGTGACAGTCCAGCTGTGAATATCTTTGGGGTAATTTCCCATTGCAAAGCCAGTTTTCTTATTGATTTATTCTCTAACTTAAAAAAAAAAGAAAGCCCACTACTAGAATTTCAGTTATTAAAGCATCAGTTTGGATTAAAGACCCAAACAAAGAAAAATCCATACTGCATTTTCTGAACAAAGAAAAAAATTTTAGCTCATCTGCCACCCACTCTAATTTTGAGATTACAGGACATACCTGAAAGCCTCAGAGTGTGGAGAAATAAAAGACTTATTGTGAGATGTCTCACCTGTCAACACCTGCCGGCCCTGAAGCCGATGATTCCCTCCTGCCTGTCAAAAAAAAAAAGGCCTCCAAATCTTTCTAAATAATTTCTAAATAATTATTTTAATATAGCTCTTTATTGAAAACTTGAGGTTAAAAAATGCTGAAGAGGATCAGTTTTCTAGAGTTTCATGCTTCAGTATCTGGGGCTACTGAATGTTTTAACTGACCTAGAAAGAGAAATGGTTGATTACAAGCCCTGGATGGTAAAATATGAATAAAATCAGTGCTCTGCACCTCTTTATGCCACAGTCCAATAACTGGACCCTGCAGAGTCCAGAGGACTCTGACACCATCCTCACCATTAGGCTGCCTGTAGGATTGGGACTTCAGCAGGATAGTAGAGAAAGTACAAACCCCTGAAGACTGAATTAGAAGGGGTTATCATTTCTATTCTTGCTTTGAATGTCTGGCTGAGCTTTTTACCAAACGATTTAGAATAGTCCTTATGAAGCTTATCATTTTCTATTCAGCTCCACAGATTTTCCCATTACGGCTATCGAGCTCCTAAGTGGCTTGTTGGCGTCTTTAAAAGTTATAGTCCTCCAGACACAACATCTAAAAATGGAAAGCAAAGATGATATGCAATACTGGCTGTAATTATGCAGGAGTTCATTTCTATGAATGACTGGATTTGTTTCCAAAAAAAAACAGAGGGACTTTACACAGGAACTGCTGGCAGAGCCCCATGTTGTCTAGGCATGCTGACCCAAAATGTGACCATGCTTGAAGGAAAAATTAGTTCAGCAAATCCATGGAACAACTTTGAATGAAATAGAGAAGTGATTTATTTTTACTCATAAGAAGTCAGCTGCAGCTTAGTCCTCAGGAGTGGTAACGCCACAACATATCTAGATACTTCAATATTTTGGTTGTTTATTAGTTCGCATAGTTGCCTTCATCTCAGGATCTCAAAGTATTTTCTTTCTCCTTTCTATAAATGAGACAAAGCTACCTCAAAAATAGGAGTAGGACACAGAGTAGGGTGGGAAAAAAAAAGAACCCTAATTCTGTGTATTTTAATTTTGTAGCACTGAACTTTAGGGTGAAATCCCAGCACTGTTACAGTCCAGGGTGGGTTTCCACTGACTGACAGCGGGTGCTGATCTTCTGGACTTAATGAGGACTAACTTCTGCAATAAAGCAGTGCAGGAGTGTGAACTGTGGAAGGCCAGGAAACTCCGTAAATTTTTTCCCTATTGCAGTCAACAGTGAGTATTAAGATAATATTCATTTTCTTAGTGAGAGAAAAGAGGACATAGCAGGAAGAAATATCAAAATGCACCGACAATTATTTTTCAGTGATGCCTCCCATTCCCGTCCTCAGTTTTGTTAACATAAGGCTAAATCAGGCCGCCCCATGTTCACTAGGGCTGTGCTTCACAGACTGGCCAGGTAAAATGGGATCTGACACTCCGCAGACCTGCTCCTTCTCTGTGCTCGCTCACTTCTGCTGACTACAGTAAAATCAAAGGTTTCCATTATTTGCTCTTCTCAGCAAAAAAGGCAGCTAGAACAAGAGCACGGCTCCTGTGCGTCTCTGCATCACCAAGTCCCCTTCAGAGCTGGACTCTCCTCTCCTCCTGAGCCAGAGGAAAACACGAGCTGCACGCCATTAAGTTTAAGTTTAGAATTGCAGCTGGCTTTTGTTAGGTGGTTTTTACCTTTTATAGGGTTGTTTAGACAACTCCAGTGGTCTTCAGTTGACGTTACACCAGATCAGGGTGACTATATTCTATTCAGTAGGGCTGGAGAGAGCCTTACCCACTTTCAACAGGACAAGGGGTAACGGTTTCAAACTGAGAGGGTAGGTTTAGATTGGATATAAGGAAGAAATTTTTTACATTGAGGGTGGTGAGACACTGGAACAGGTTGCCCAGAGAAGCTGTGGATGCCCCATCACTGGAAGTGTTCAAGGTCAGGTTGGCTGGGGCTTTGAGCAACCTGATCTATTGAAAGATGTCCCTGCCCACAGCAGGGGGGTTGGAATAGATGGTCTTTGAAGGTCCCTTCCAACCCAAAGTTTTCTATGGTTCTACGATTGCCCATGGTGGCACATGGGACTTTTAGGTCCCAGCCTAAGCATGCAAATTGCCATCTAAAAAACCCCAGAAGCACGTTTGCATCCACTCATACTTACACGCACACACTTCTGCACTATTTACAAAGGACTTTCATCTGGAAACCACTGATGCATGTGCATATCCTTCTTCTCTTGCCTGACCCTGGCCTGACACACACAGAACCTCACACATGATTTTTGCAAAATTACTTTTTCAAAAATCAAGGCCCATTTTGAGAACAAAATTAGAGGAATAACCAACCAAAGCAAATTGAAAACCTTGTTTTGAAGGAGAGTTCTTCTCGAGCATGCAAAGCGAGTCTTTTGAAAACCAGTCTGCAAACGTAAGTGCCAAACACTATCTAAACCAGGCCATATTGCAATTCTGAGCGATGCTTTTCATTTTGCTAAGAGTCCCAGGGAAACCACATACCTGCTGATGGTGAATGCCTGACTGCTCGCATCTGTAGCCCTAATGCATCACTGCAGTGTCAGGCATCTGAGCTATGTTGGGACCAATCCTAAGAGATGCAGACGGTATTTCTCGGTCCCTATTGACGCCCGCTCCCGGCGCTCAGCACTGCACAGAATCATCTGTTTCGCTTTTTTAGCATTCCTGCCCCGCTGGGCAGTGTCTGCCTGAACGTGCTACGTCTGTTTGCGAGCTAATACATTATTTACACAAACTATTCAGGCATAGCAGCAAGGGTATAAAACATTTATCAACAAAGGGACCAGTTTGTCATTTTAAAATAATTATGTTTCTTTAAAGAAACCAACAAATTCACTTGTCTCCGAATTATTTATTACATTGCGCAGGCTTGAAAGGACTCTCTCTTTTGGAGGGAGGAGCCTCCACTCCAAATAGAGCTTTAACCATGAGAAATTTTATACATCAGCAAGGAAATCTCAAGCTTGCAGGTTTTGTAGCCAGAACCCTAATGAGAAGCACAGGTCAGGTTAGGCATATGGTGGCACCTTCTCCTGTGATCTGACAGACACTGAAACACCTCGAATGAACTATGGGGTTGCAGGGCAGGGAACTCCCAAGTGTATTTGCAATTGTGCTTCACCGTCAGTAGCTGGAGCACACCTGCACCACACTTACACCTGGGAGCAGCTCTACCAGCCCCAGCCCTGGTGGGATACAGCCAGGCATCTCCTCCAGCCCCGCTGGGAAGTGTGCAGGGCCAGCCTGGCACTGCCTGGCAAAAAAGCCCTTTGCTCTCTACCTGCTCCCTGCCCTGCATTGCCTTTTTATACCCCCTCCAGCAACTCAGGCGCAAGGACAAATGGAAGGGGAAGGCATCGGCATGCAAGTGCTCGGATCAGAGAGCGAGCTGTGATCTGGTGTACTTTGCAGATTGCCAAGGAAAACATGACCATCCAGAGAAAAGGGTTTACGAGGGGATGCCAGTGGTGATCAGATTAGTAGGAGGAACAACAGCTCTTCGGCCAAGTGCTAACAGCCAACAGATGGAGGGGAATGATGTTGACTGTAAGAGAGGCCATCTGATGACGCAGTGCAACATGCAACTGGACTGCTTTTTTATACAGGTGTGTTAATTCTGATACTAGTTTTAAAATATTTAATTTTTTTTTTTAACTTTCCAGGGATAAGCACAGAGCACATACAAAGACATCCGTAAAGGATGCTTCTGTATCAGGGTAACTTCAGCTTCCTACCTCTTATAAACCATAACTGTAGCACCCTGCGCTGGCGGGAGAACAGGCTGCACAGTTCCCAGCTGAGAGTCTGGGTTTTGTGTGCCGCGTCCCCCAGGGGTATAAATGAGACCGCAAGCTCTCTCTGCAAACTTCCGAGCAGCTGTTCTCCCCCAGCTCCCTCTGTCAGACTCCAGATGGGCTGTGATACAGGCAGTTTCCTACAGCAGCGCCTCAAATCACGTGTTAGACGTGTCAGCAATTCCTGCCGACATCAGAGGCTAAAAAGGTGCAGACATGGAGCAGGTTTTTTGGTGCATCCTCATGCAGTGCAGACATCTTTTACACACTGTTTAAGAGACTATAAAATGCAGTAAACCAAAATACTCTGTAATGCTTGGCATCTGAAACAAGACTTTTTACCTTAGAAAGGAGCAATTCTGTAAAGGGTTAGAGGGTCACTATGGACATGCAGCTCGAGGCATGTCAGAAGAGCAAATGAATCCTTAGACACATCAACCACGTTGTACACACAGAGAAGAAATTGCCCCTGTGTACCCGGAGTCGGTGAGGCAGATAGATACCAGAAAACATACAGTGCTAATACCCCCACATTTTAGAAAGATGCGGAATAATTGAAGACACAGAAAAGGGACAGAAAAGTTATTTAAGGGACTGTAGTAAATACCCTTCTGAGAGAGACTTAAAGACCTCAGCTTGTTCAGCTTATCAGAGAGAAGAGGAAGAAGCAGCTTGATTACAGCACATAAGTGGCTCTACAGGGACAAAAAGGAAAGGAACCAAGAGTTCTTCAACCTGCTGAAAAAGGGCACAACAAGAATCAAGAGGTGGAAGTTAAAAGTGAAACAAACATCAATAGAAATCTATACCAACGCCCCGGCACTGACAGTATTTTAACCACTGAACCAAACTGCCACGAGAGATGGTGGCTCCTTCATTAAGTGATCTCTTGAAATCGGAAGCGAGTGCTTTGCTGGAGGATAGGCCGTAACTCATCCGAGTTTACTGGATGCAGCGCAGGGGTAAAGCGGGTGACACAGAATGGGCTGCAGTGCGCAGATCAGATGGAGTAATCTCCTGGCCCATCTGGCCTTCCATTTTCTGTAAAAGCTACTAGTATCTGGTGCTTTCCGATCGTCCTGAGCACAAAGCCTCTACCTCCAATATTCCATCATGCAAACTTCATCCAATTAGATTAGTACTGAAATGCATGGGGACACGAAAAGGGACAGTACCTTCTGATAAGCAACCCACGACACTACTTAGATCGCTTTACTAGAGTTACAATAAATACTGTAAGACTAAACAATAACAGACTACACTCGATAACAAATAACCTTCAGGACTTTTGCTACTTCAGACCAACACATTCAACTTACTCAAGAATTATTTATCTGATGAACGGGACAGTTTAAAAAGTATCTATTGTTGTACAGAGATCAGTATTACATTTCTATAGATCTCAGTTGGTCTCATTCCTATAAAACTCTTCATAAGACTTTTCCACAAGGATGATCATCCCGATCAAAGCACCAAGTTAAAAGGTTCACTCTTCGATTATCATTTTGGTAAACTTAGTAGAGGCATCCATAAATTAGCAGGGAAGAAGGAGGAAAAAAAATCAAACCAACAAATGAATATGCCTAGGTGGAAATTTTAGAACGATTTTTTTTAACGGATTACTGAAACCCTCCCAAGTTCATCTGTAGATACTGGAAACATGAATGGATAAAACTGGAAGCTTAGGGATTAGCAAAGTCATTACCACAATCGCATTTTCCTTATGCGGAATATTTTGCTTTCTCCTCCCTCCACCTTTCAAAGGTTTATGATCTCTGTCTAGTAATGCAGCCAGTTTTTCCACAAAACAACCAAATCTTCTATAATTTAGTTGGGAACATCGGTGTTTACTATCTTTTGCAGTGAGCAGTCCTGTTTAAAACTAGTTTCTCATCACGCATTAATATTCTGGTATGGGAGGTTTGCAGAAACGGAGAAAGAACGAGAAATAAATTTGAAGGCAGCTCCTTGCCTGTTTTATCGTCCCCCAGGTTAATCTGTGTTCAGAGGGGAGGAAGGTCTGAGTGCTGCAGTCACACCTCACAAATACAGTTTTCTTGGTTTATACCTTCCTCTGCTTTGAGTTTTCTCGCTCTGCTGAGTAAATACATCTTTGGCAGAAACCTGACCAGGCGACGAGACGTGTGGTTTGTGCTTTGCCCACACCTTCGCATCTCGAGCTGGCTGTGGTTTCCACAGGTGTCTCCCAGCTCCGCGCAGCCGGCACCGAGAGCAGCCTCGGACCTCACCTCGCTCACAGCGCCTCTCACCCCCTTCTCCCTTTTCGGCCTGACAGGTTCGGCGTGGTTCTGCGGCAACCTTTTCTGTGGAGTTTTGAAGGATAACGTAATTGCTGCCTCAGCAGATTCCCCAAGAAATTCATGAGAGAGCTTTCAGCTCCAGTTTTGTGAGGAATTTGGAAAAAATTAAGCCTTTAAAGTGACACATGACCTTACTGTCTGTCCCAGCGCTGCCACAAATGTCAAAAGCCTCAGCAAACACTGCTTGAATGAGAGATTTGACAAAAGCCCCATAGAGAAGTTATGGCAGACAATGTTAACCCGTTACTCTGTGAATTTTATCGTAGCTGGTAATTTTTGGGTTTCTCCTCAATTCCCAGACTCCTGACAAATGTGCAAATTCATTTTGCCCAAGGACACCAGGACACAGTTACTGAATCACTGTGCATTTAGACTAATGCTGCAGGGAAATGTCCGTGTAAATCCTCTGTAGCTGTTTATATTCATCACAGCTGCAAACGAGCAGTCTCTTAGCCTCGGGTCTTAATGCACCTACACTCCTACTCATTTGCAGGAACATAACTAATCTGCACCTGCTAAACATGGAGGGAAGTGCAGCTTCGGCTGGACTGGAGGATACGCTGCTCCACAGCATCCCAGGTGCGGTGGTGCACTGCTGCTTCCCCAGTAATACAAACAAGATCCCACTAAAAGCTGGTACCTGTCTCATCCAATTTAATTTCCAAGCAGCGGAGAACTCGGTAACCCCTGCTGCACAGGAGAGGAAAGAAGTGCCGAGGTCGGAAGGGAGCAGGCTCAGGAGACAGCAGATGCTGCGTGGGAACAGGAGCTCCCTGCCTGCAAAGGGAGAGCTGGGCTCTGGGGTTAACTGGGATTGAAAGGCCAAGTGCCCAGCAGAGACATCCCCATGGGCCGGCTGGGACCCGGCAGCGGCTGGGTCCCCAAAGGACAGGATGGCGGCCTGCAGGCACGATCCTGCCGCGCAAGGCTCTCGCCCACACACTGCAGAGCCACGCTGCCGTCAGGGGCCAGCCCAGACGCTCTCATAAATTAGCGCATCGAGGTCACCACAGCCAGGTTTTTGCACGTCCCAGTCTGAAACAGCCCCACTAAAAGCTCTGCTCTCTTCCCGCAGGCATGCGGCTGCTGACAGCAGTCCTGGGCCAAGGACACATGGCGCCTGTGCCCAGGCGGCCCCGCGGGCTGCTTCGGTGCCTTCTGCCCGGAGACACGGTACAGCAGTGGGCGTCCTCTGTAACCTCAGCCCTCGAGCTTCAGCCTCTGGAGTTTGAAAAATCTGGCTGCAGTTTTCGCACATTGACAGCAACAAGGCTTTTACTTTGCTCTGTCTGCTGCTTAGAAAAACACACCAAGGTCAAAGAAAGAACATGACTTGAAGACTCTTCCCAGCAGCTTCGGGGTCTCGGTGCCTAACAGAGGTTACGCCAGCAGGAAAAATGCTTCTGCCTCTGACGTCCGTATCGTGACCCCGAACAGCCAGTACTGGGTGAGTCTTGTGCTTAGCCCGAGGACTGTTTGTAAAAGGATCAATGACGCACGCAAATGGGCTCTTGTTTGCCTTACTGTACACTGCAAATATTGCTTTTAATGATGAGGTTTTTGCCAAACGGTTCTGAACACACCCAAACTGGGATCCCGGAGATAAAACTGCAAAAGCAAAGTAATATGTGATCACTGGCTGGCTTCCAAGAGGGACCGATCAATGTCTTCTGAGTTGGGCTTAGCCTGCAGGACTGTTTAGGCAGAGGTGAAAAATAGATGCAAGTAATGTCACCTACCCACCTCTGCTGCTCTTACGATCAGCCCGGATTGCAGGGAGCTGTTGCACTGCTTTTAAGCTGAAAATCCTTTCCCACTCAGCTTCTGGAGCAACTCTAGTCCTTAAAATTTGAATTCCCTCAATTTCCAAACAAGATTTTGTCAGAGCTTGTTTCTGAAGGGGTCTAAGTTAATAACAAATACACAAGTGCAGGTTTTGGTAGCAGAATCTCTCATTACTTTCACCAATCAGTAAAAGTAAATTGGTGGCTACTGTATGATTGTACCATGTCCCCAAACTGAGCAAAACTGAATTCACGCCTCTCTGAAAATCAGGTGCGAAAGCCTTGTGAGAGGAAGGTAAGTGGGCTATTCCCCATCCGAGCCCTCTCCTGAGGTCAGGTGGATGATGTTGGCCAGATTCTGCTCTCAGTTACTCTGGTGTGAATCTCAGCGGAGCTGCTCTGGATTTACACCGACGTAGCTGAGAAAAAAACCTGCCCTGTCAGTTTTCCTTCTTGAGTGACCATTCTTCTAAATCTTGGGCCCCATCTTAGATCTGCTTCTTCTCATGAGTTGCCCGATGTCACCATGATGCCAGCTGGCATCTCTCTGCTGATCTGCCAGTGTTTAGCTCAGAGGATTTCCAGACGGCTTCACAGAAAAAAAGCAGCTCAAGAGGTACCTCACCTATTCTGAGTGCAGTCAATCAGCTAACAGGTCCAAATGGCTCTGCCCATGCCCCGGAAAAAAAATCAGCAGCACCATGGAAATTGGAGTTTAATGTTTTGCATTTAAAGCCGAGGGTTTTTTAATCTTTGGCACCCGTGAAAGGCTGTTTTTCACAAAACTGAGTGATAAAACCCTACAAGAAACACTCATCCCCAAACTATCTGTGTGGCTTTTGCACACATCTGTTTCTCTCCTGTCCTCAAGAGATGTCTAAAATCTAATTAACCAATTAATTTGCAAATATATTCTAATTTATTCAAGGCAGATTTTCTTAGTGTTAAATTATCTGACAGTGAACCATACGCTGTACACAGGAACAGGACTTCATTAAAATACCAAAGGTTACACAAATGGAATAAAAATTACATTTGTACTACAGTCAGCACATACTTATATCCCCTAATGAGAAAATGTGTTTGTATTTCCCTATTTCTAATTTGTTTTTGCATGTTTGGTGTAAACCTGCTGTTAATACATTTGCAACACCAAACTACTACACCTAGTGTGGAAACATTAATATCCTGAGAGGTTTCCACATCCATTTAACTTGCAACAGAATTTAAATATACAAATAATCCACCATCAGCGCTGGTAAAACTCTTCTCTCAGCCCAAGTGATGCCACAGCTCATTTGTTATTGAGAATTAGATCCGTGTCCCCGGCCAGCCCCGCTCCTCCCTCCACCCTCCGCAGGTAGCACCATTGCCTGGGAGATCTCAAGTTCTAATTGACGGCACTTGTGCAAAGCGAGTGTAAAGGAAAAAGCTGATGCCTTGTTCTTGATTGCTGCACTGAACTGCTTGCTTCACGCCCCCCCCCCAACTCAATAGCTGTGTGGGTACAAAATACGACAGCTGGTTTCAATTCTGCCAGCTACTGTAGAGAATGTATCATTCACCATTGCGTGGCATCAGTCACAGCTCCACTCGACCTTCTTGAAAGCACAGGAGATGCGCTGTTGTGCTCAGTAAAACCCACCCAACAACGACAAACACAAACACAAAAAACCCCTTCCCTAGTTACTAACTCTCCAAGTATTTTATGATACAGCATTAGCACAAACAAAAATACTTTGTCTGTATACACTGGGCACAGAATTACTTCTTAAAGACATTAATACCAAACAGCTGTTTTCTTCGCTTGACAAGCAACCTAGTATTTTTATTATAGTTCATTACACTCCATTTTGCACCACAGTCAATTAAGACCAAGTCACAGTTCTTCTAGGTATATGTATGCATAAGGGACTGCTCCTATACTGAAAGGTGCTCTAACTATATCTGTAATGCATTAAAAAATAAGGAACTTCCCCCACATCACACAATGGATCAGTGGCTGAGCTAGGAACGGCAGCCAGATCTCTCAGCGCTGCAAACCCCCGGCTGTCGAGATGCACCCAAGCCTGTTTTCATGCCACCAGGGCTACGTGCTCACAGCAGGCTCCATAAATCAAGCACTGCTTGCGGCCGCAGGCGCCGGAGCGGCAGGAATCCATCAGCGGCAGCGCCGAGCCCTCGGGAAAGGGGCTGGGGGCCGTGGGGGGCACGGCACCTTCTGTGGGGTTCGACAGCCGAGTAGGATGGTCTCAGCAGGGATCGAGAGTGCTGGCAGCACTCTTCTGAATCAAAGGAGTAAGACCAGCCAGCTATTCTGGGGGTGGGTGAATTAGGTTGGAAGACCAGTAAAGCTGGGGGAGAGTGAAACCCCTACCTCTCAAGGCACACTATCAATTTTAAAATTACACTTTTCACGTTTTTCTCCACTTATTGTTAGCAGCAATACTTAAGGCAAGTACATAAGGAGGCAGAAGTGCCCCACCTGCCCCCACCTCCTTATATTTAATTTTCAAAGTGTTTACTTTGAGCATGCACTGACCTGGAAGACCGGACGACCTGCAAAGCGACCAACTCTGCAGGTGACTAGATGTATAGCTAGATGTATAGCAGCTGTCAGAAGGGCAAGAAAAATATGAAAACAATGGGATGAAGTAAGATGAAAGGACTGTCAGAGCTCAGTTGTAGGATATGAATGGCACTGCTTAGGCAGCCCCGAATGCTCCCACAACAGAATCTGGTCTGGGTCCAAAGACGGCTAATGAGATGGAGCAAAAACAGTTTCCCAAAAAGAAAGCAAGTGTTTAAGTTCAGGGAGGAGATCGGAGCCAGTCCGATGGGGAATGCAAAACAACGAGCAATACAAAGCAGGGAGACTTGGCACTCCCATTTGTTTTCAGCCGTACAATAAGAACAGTCAATAAAAAGAAGATGGATTTAAAGCACTAGGAGATTTTATTTTTTTTTAAGTCACAGTTTATAATTAAGATGTGGAACTAATTGTCTCCAAATATAATTGAGGCCAGGAACTTCTGGGAGATCAGAGAAAGGACAAGCAATAGATAACATGACTATCACGGCCACGTTATGTTCCACATAAAATGAGCGAGGGGTGCTTAAACTCCGCATGTCTGTGGTGTACCTCGGACCGGAGGTGAGGGAGAAGCCAAACCTTGGGGGAGTTATTTTATAATCATCCCTTAGGGACTGTAACGTCTTCCTCATGCATCAGTACCAACCACAGCCTGAGGCTGGAGGAGACTGCCCACAGATTCCAGCTGGTAAGGGAACAGCCCCTTCAGGAGAACAGCTTCAGGAGAGGCAGAGGGACTCCCTCCTGTGCCTGCAAAAGAAGGAGGGACATGGAGGAGAACGGACAGAAAACAAGTTGTGGGAGACTGAGGAGCAGAGACAGGGTCTGAAACTAGTTTTAACTCCTTTTCCTATTTGTTTCCTTTACAGCTGTAGGTGGAGCGTGCAGAAAGCAAACACCCAGGTACAGGGCCAGGAACACAAGAGGCGGCTTTGGCAGTGAGGTGAACTGTTTGAATTTCCTGTCACAGCCCATTATGTCAGGAGGACCTGTCTGCATGGCTCGACATGGCCAATTATTCCTCCAAAAAGCTCTCAAATTCATTTATTTTCGCTCATATCCAAACCGAAGAATTAAGCAGTGCAGCTATTTATTTGCTTACTGCAGTGGTCACCGACAGAGCTACCTATAACCACTGAGGACTGAAAATGAAGCTCTTGTGACTTCACAAATAAACCAGAAAAATCTTCTCATAAATGCTCTCAATTATTTCTAGTCTTTGACTTGAAACCCTGCCTATTCGAGTTCCTGCCGACCAAACTATGAAATGCAGACTGTTGCACACCAGCGGCTTGATGACTAGGGGGAAGCACTGGGTTTGTGTTGGTTGCCTTGTGGGTCAATGTGGTTGTCAATGTACATGGGTGCAATCTTGTTCCCTTCTGGAAAATTAATCAAATTAATTAAATGGATTAATTGATTTAATTGATTTGATTAAATATCTGAGAATCTTTCCTGCTCCTGCTGCTCCTGACCCTTCTCCCATCCTCAGCCTGTGGTTGAAGACCTTCAAACCCTTGAATAACAACAGGAGATTGCCTCCTTTCCCCCACTTTGAAGCTTTCTTGTCCTATAAGCTGTACGTATTTACATACTTGGCTATAATTACCACTTCAAAACCGTGCAATCAGTCAACACTTCTCTGGTTTAGTTATTAATAAACTACAGATGCATCTACCACTGACCGAAGATGCAAAGGGTGTGAAACATGAAAAAGGTTGATCAAAACCAGCTCCTGTTTTAGCAACAGCTTAAGCTCTTAAAAGGTATCTGCCTTAATGTCAACCACAGTAAATTACTGTCCTGATACAGAGGATTGCAGGAGCACAGCACAATTTCTTCTACATTTTTCATATGAAGCAGATGACACTTTTTACCTTGCTGGAGCAGGGTCTACCACTGACAATACATTTCATATCCATACCGCTTTTGGCTCGCCTCTGAAACAGCAGTATATGCTCTCAGATCTTCCCGACAAGTTTTAGCTTATTTAAGACTCACCCAATATTTTCATTTTAGCTGTTGGGAGAGGAAATAAGGTGGGGAAAAGTCTGAAATTTTCATACCACCAAAGAGCATTGCCTATAATCACGCAGCCGTGATTTAAAGCCAGGTGACAGTCTATAATCGAATTGTCTGGGGCTGCCTACGGTTTATTTACTGAATTCAGACATACTGCAGGGGGGGTAGGGGTGGGGGGTGTCAAAAGAGCACAGGTCTTTACTTATTCGTAGGGAAAGCAGGAGGGGGGCCCTGGCGCTCCAGGTACCTCTGGTATCAAGGAACCCCCTACATGTGTTGTGGCTTTTACATCAGCTTCAGCGGAGCAGCAGCAAAACATCACTGTGTCGAGTGGAGGGGAAGATGTGCCCATCAGCATGGGAATTCCCACCCGAGGAGAGGACGCAATTCCTCGCAGAAAACTACTTAAGTCTCTCTAGACGAGGGCTTCACCAGGCTGAGAGGGCAGAGACATTTCCCAAGCCCTTGCCTCCATACCCTCCTTTTCTCCTGGGCCTATCTCGAGACGGCCTTTTGGAAGCAGGCACAGCCTCTCCTTCAGCATATTTAGAGGTATAAAAACAAATAGCCGTGATAAAGCATCCGGATGATCCCATCCCGCTATCCGAGCGCAGGGCTGCACAAGGCTGCAGCATTCGCGCCAGCCCAGGCTCCCAGGAATACAGTCCTGTTTGCAACAGCCTCCAAACCCAAGCGGATGAATGAATGCACGTGGTGGAAGCGAAGGACTGCTAACGCCTTCGCTGCAGGGAGCTGATGCTCCAGCCCTGACCCCAGCTTCTCCGTCAGGGCCATCAAGAACAATTTGGACATCTGTCCATGGAAAAATAGGAAATAAAAGTCTGAGGCCACCAACACATTTAACACCAAAGAGCTAGTACAGTCTGTTAATCTGCATCACCACAATGTGTTAATCACCAGTCCCTGCCAGCTAAGGTCTCTGCTTCTCAGGAGTCACAGAATAAAAGAAACACGATGGTTACTGCACATTTTTCCCAGCGAGCACGTGGCCTGATACTTTGGATATTTCTACAATACTTATACTCAAAACTGCAGACATACAGACATGCTTCTGCAAATCTACTGGAAAGGCTTTCGCGTGCTTTGCCACGTGGGCTTGTAAGGACACCCCGTTGTCCGCCCTGTTTGCTCTACCAGTGAGCTAACACCATGCAGGTGTTAGGAGGGACAAGAAGATCTCCTCTCCTACCAATTACAGTAGTAGGTACCAAACACACTCAGATCCAACCTACTCCCTTCAACTCAGACTGGTCTTGGGTCCGTTCGTGGCTGAGGAGCCCCATCCCCTCCTGGCACAGTGGATGCACTGCACTGTTCGCTAGGAAAGAAGATGGGAGTGACACTGTGGTTTAGGCACAATAGCCTGGATAAGTCCCTGCCACTAACAACAAGCTTTTAAGAGCTTTTTGACAACACTATCTGTACATTTCTGTGCGCTTTAGCCAACTCTAAAACGATCTGATCACATACTGGACACTCCCCAATGCTGATCTAACGAATGCTTTGACACACCGTATTTTAACTATAGCATTTCTCTTGCCATTTTTTCAGTTAAGGACACTTAACCTTTGCCCAGCATAGGTATTTTGACTCATTGTACTAACCTGGGGCCATCCAGCTGAACCAGGTGACATTTCCTGGTGAAATGAAGGGTGTAGAATTAATGGGGGGATCAACTCTGGGACTTCTGGGATGGCATTCACTAGTCCGATTCTCGGCTCTCTCAGTAAAGCCCAAAGGAGGGGAAGGAAAACGCCAGGTTCTAAGTGAATGAAGCCTGAGTGTTACAGACTTGCTGTTCACACTGTGGCAAAACTGTGGCTGTGAGTGAGAAAAAATAATTAGGTCCCAAATCTGCATTAAAACATTTTTGCAGGATTTTGCTCTTCAAGTGGAAAACTGTTCCCACGCGGTCTATTTTTAGCTATTTAAAGAGATCAGAAAAAGTCTTCATGTTTCAAGTTCTTGGTGGGAAGTTTTTACCGTAAAGATACTTGGAACCAGGATAAGGGTGACAGAGGAGGGGAATGAGTGAAGACCGTCATCCCTGGAAATACAAACGTACAGCTGGAGCCAGTGCAGGGGCGGCAAGGGGCATGTTCAGCTCAGTCGCTCCAGCAGCCAGGGTGCACCCTCATTAGCCACAGCTCATTTGCGCCTTATGATCACTTGCAGAATAATTTCATGTATTTTGGGATAATAAACTACCCAAAGTAGTGCTTATCAGTTTCATTCACACAGAGTAAGTCCCAGCACCAATCCTTTTGACCCGGCTTCATTGAGACAAGCATCATACTTTCAAGCCAAAGTCCAAAGCAGGGTTGGGGACGTCCCCGCACATGGGAGAGGATGCTTGCTTCCCTCCGGCACTGCAAGGAGGGGAGAGCAGAGGGTGAGGAGAAGAGAAGGATAAGGCTGCAGACAGTAAGGAGGCTTGAGTGGAGAAAGGGATGAGGAGGGCTTTTTTTGCCTTTGAGATTAAAAACAAGGCAGGAGCCACTCCACCGCCTTGTGAAGCTAGCAGAAGGATTTTCTGCATCAGTCCCTTGGGAGCAGATGCTTGATTTTATTTTTTTTTTAAATCGCTTTTGAACAGACTGCAAGATCACGTTCCAGCAGAGCCTCGGCGCCCTGGATTCAGTTCCAAGCTGATGCCTAAAACTCTGAGGTTTTGGTTTCTTACAAGCATGTTTTGTGAATCCCCCTGAGTCCGGCCTTGCACATCCACTGCATGCATCTCTGGGAGGAAATTATCTGTCCGTGCCAGAAGCAGCTTCTGCATCATCCGCTGCATGTTTCCCCTTTCACACAGAGGGAAAATCTCATCCTAATTCCTTCCAACCCACCCAAAACCATATCTTTAACCCTTCAGATTCACATCCTGCACATTCCCACACACCAATGGGCAGAAAATCCCCCCCCTCGAAGACGCGCTCTTCAGTGCCCGGCTGACTGTGCTTCGCTTGCGACTGGATGGCTCTTTGGGAGACACATGTGACATCTCACGCTGTCGGAGAGAAAAAAATTGCCCAAAAAAGGCTGCTTGAACAACTTCTTGCCTTTTTGCTCGGCACCAATTAAAAAGAATTAAGAATCACGGGAAGGAAAATTTTAGTGATGGAAAGGCCGTCTCGGGCCTCCTCCTCCTTGGCAAGACACTGAGCTGCAGGCAGCAGCGTTGAATGACGCAGCATCCCTTTGTCCAGGTGGGGGGGTGACAAGCTCCTGTGATAACTACCGAGACGTGACGCCTCCCAACGCCGTGCAAATCCAGGTGTGATGGACTCGCTTCCACACGCCTGGCCAGGGAACGCCAGAATATCATCCAATATTCGCCTGTTTGCTTAACACAATGGGATTTAAAGGCCTAATCCTGAGAACCACGAGCGAGGTCGAAAGCTATACGTTCGCTTAATTCCCATTAAAATAAATATGCGAAAGGTGCCTATATGCTCCTGCATATTTGGCCTGGAGTGTTTGCTCAGCTCTGGGACATGGCCACCAAGAGCACTGGGAAGGGGCTGGATCCCTCTAGATGCCCCGGGAGAACGAAGCCATCATGAGCATTTGTAGTACGGCCCCAAGCCGCCTCTCACCCCGTTGCCGTCACTCACCTCAGCGCCACGTCTGCCTCGAACCCAGAATTCAGTATTTTACCACACAAAGCAGTGAGGGAGAGAGGGTGTGAGCGAACACGGTGCTGATAAATGAACCGAAGCAGCAATTTATTTCAGGCTGACATGGTCTGCTGCAAGTAACAGGTAAACTTTTTATTTATTTGGACTGTGGGAGATAAGTAAGTTGGACACCAAGGGTGCCATGGAAGGTGGATCACACATTCCATTTCAGGCAGGCACCCCCAAATTAGCTCATCTGACGGTGCCTGACGGCCGTGAGCAGTGATATGGGACAGTCCTGCACGAGCAGGAGTCTTGTGTGCCCCCAGCCATGGCCATTTCACGTCACTAGGGGGGTAGATGGGACAGACAGCAGCCAAAATTGTCACCGTGAGCTGGTCCAGGGAGACCTTTTGGACAAGTGTCTGCCTGGGTGAGAGGCTGTCCATGCGTCTCCTGCAGCCCTTTGGCCCGGGGCAGCGCTGGAGAAGGACATGGCACTGACCCGGCCAGAGCTTCCACACTGCCCTCCCTTCTCAGAAAGGAAACACAAAGCCTGAAACCCTTTAAATAAGAATTTAACATCGTCCCTTACAATAAAGAAATACAAATAATAAATTTCTGACATCACCTGGCTAGCATATTGCATCTTGTCCAATTTCAGATTGAGTGCTGCTAATTATTTAGGCTCCAGAGCTTCCAGATTAACACAGGAGCATGCAGTCACTGCTGCGCGCCAGCAGCTCTCTCTGCAAGACCAGTCCCACTGCGATCCCAGGGAGCTGCCTCACAAGCGCACAGCCAACTGTCTGGCTCCAGGCTCCAGGCAATAACCAGCAGCAGAGACGAGGCGTGTCGTTGCATTCGTGCAATGCTTATGGTTATTCTAGGAGTAAGTAAGAGGCTCTGTCATGTCACCAATCATTTGAAGCAGCTCCCGATGATTCGAGCAGTTTTCCCTATAAAGATGAGGACATCGTGCAACTCAAGAGCAGAAGTAACGAATGTCTGATAGACCAGAGTAAATACTGGCCCAAGCTAGTCTTTAAACCGGCCAATTTTCGAAAGGTTATTTGGCAGGTTTTGCTGTGTGTTAGAGATGTGGGCTTTATTCTACCATGCTGATGAACTCTACTTCTGGACTTTCTGCGCTTTAAGCCATTGCCCATTACCGCTCATAATGCTATGGATTTTCAAACACCGCCAGAAAATAAACCTGTATTTCAAGCAGTTTGCTGGAAAACAGAAAGCAAAGGGGAAGGAAGGTTGTGCGAACGGAAGGCGTGCTCCTCGGCTAAGCCCTGTTATGAGGAATATCTACCTGGTTTGGCACCCCGTTAGCCAATGACCCACGCTGCACGGCAATGTCCCCCTGTAAAACAGCTGAACCACGAGTGCTCATCCAAAGCATCAGGGCGACAGAGCAGGATTTGGTTCCTGCAGTGCAGAGAGTGGAGACCAAACACAAGGGAGGTGTAATGACATGTCCCTGTAGGGACTACGCATCAACCAGAGACACAAGTCAACCAGAGCCCCGAGTCAACTGAGAGCTTTTGACCAGCTTTAGGTGATGGGCTGCAGCCCAGAAACGTTCCCTGGGTTTCACATGGGCAGGTTTTGGCTCACTGCCTAAACCACTTTCCTTCCCGTCACTTCTGCGATGGCAACACCTGAACCACTCAGCTTGGGAGGGCAAAAATGTGCAACGGGGAGCAGAGACTCCAAAGGAGTCATTTTTCTTTCAGAAATATGCTTCTCTCTCATTTTGTATTAAGCTTGAAAACAGCATCTCAGTAGGCTTCTGCTTACTCGAATAGAGGTTAATAAATTACTCTGCTTGAAAAATGTCCATATGTTTCAGACAGTGAGCTTCTGCTCGGAAGTTTCTTTAAAATCTGTTTTCACACTGACAGAATAAAACCAACTGGTTTTCAACTTCCCCCCCCCGCCTGGCAACACCTCTCAGGCACCAAATAAGCACCCAAAACCGACCAGGGACGCAGGCTCACTTTGGGTGAACCCCTTGGGGCAGCAGGCGCATTTCCACCGCGGCGCCATGCCTGGCAGAAGGATGCTGGAGCGCTCCGAGCGCCTGGTCCCATCCCTGCCGCCCGCTCCTGGCATGGCGCCACACACCTTCTCCCGCCGTGCTCTGGATGTGGTTACGGAAATGAACGTCCCTGGGCTGACGAGAAGGAAATCTGTCTGACATTCTCTAAAAATGTGTTCCACAGTCGAAAGAAAAAGTGCTTTAAATTGAGGAGAACGTCTTTGTTAAAGATGATTATGAAAAAAAACCCCTTCACTGATTAATTTCTTTTCAGCAGGCACTGCCCACTCACTGAAATCAACATTTCTTAGTGAAAACATTGATTTAACATTTTTTGATGCAAAATAAAATTGTCGTCGTATTTGGTTTGAATATTTTAAGTGGTAGAAAAAGTCTGGATTTCTGTTTAAAAAGGCTTTTGATTTAAAAACTAATTGAAGTTTAAAAGAAAAGCAAGAGCTTAAAATCCAAATGGGGCCAATTCTCCTTCTTTCATTTCCTGTTTTCTTCCGTTTGAATTTTATCTCTGCCTCAGACTCTTCCCATATTTTTCATGATTTCATAACCATATTTTCCCATTAAAAATAAGTTTCTTGTTACTGGAAGAACATCCTCAAAATCACGAGAGAGCAACTTACTGCCAAACACTACTGGAAAAATAATTATCCTGACTATGCAAGGCACTGTCACACAGAGTCAAGGTGAAACTCCTTCCCATTAAGAGCTCCAACACAAGATTTAGCGAATTCACCTACTTAGTAAAACAGAAAAAATATTTTTGCTACTTTTCCTCCTAATCTTTCAGTTATCCTAGGTGTTGGCTGTACCGCGCCTTTGTAAAATACCGTGAGGCTTCAACTGCATGTCCCTAGAAGTTGTCATTTCTGAAACTGAGAAGCCAGAGTCCTTTAAGAGAATTATATGCTGAGCATGATGCACGAAGCCTGTGACTTATGTGCAGACCATCATGGACCAAACAGGAGATACTGCTGCTAATAATCTGTAAATAAAAGGAAAGTGGCTTTTTCGATTTCCCAATTAAGAAAGATAATACTTTAATCAATTATATTTTTATGTGACATATTCCCAATATGGATATAATAAATGGTATTATGCCTCTTGGTTAACAGCTCAAAGAAAATCCATTTAATTGTCCCTGCCCTTGCAGAAAGTAACATCCGTCATCTGTAAACCATTCCCTAACTTGTACACGACTGGTATATTTCTGGAAGCCCAGCTCAGCTTTACATGCCATTACTCACTAATTAGCAACTTCTAAATCCCAATCTGACGCCACTCCTCTGCTCAGAGAATATTCTTCCCACCAAACCAAAAGCAGGATTATCCCAACCCCACAGAAGTCCCCGGGGAAGGCAGTCCCTTTGCGGTCCCTTTGCTGACGGCCCCGGGATTGCTAACTGACGTGCATAAAGCTCTCGTGAATGGGAGTCGTGGGGTCTTGGCTGGTTTCCTGCTGAGAAAACTCCAGTGCGGGGCGGAGAGGCAGGTGGGAGGGGGTTGGCGAGGTTCACCCTTTGGGGGCAGTTGATGGCAGTTTGGAAGAACAGGGCAGAAAACCCGAAGAGCTGCTGCTGAAAGGCTGCAGTGGGATCCAGGCACCTCACGCATAGTAACTAAACAAATGCACGTGATGAACGAAAAGCTAAGTAAAAAATCCTGCCCTGACTCAACCAAAAACCTGAGCTGCAGAGGAGAAAAACAAGTGAAGAAGATCCTGCCCTGCCAGCCCCTCTCAAGGGCAGAAGAGGAGAAAGGTCTGTCCGCTTGTGGCTACAACCTCAGTCCAGGCCTTCTCATCGTCCTCCACTCCATTTCAGGGCATTATAGCAGAAACACGTTCTTCACTTATTTTTCCCAGAGCTGTTTGTCTCCCAGCCACCCATTCTGCTCTGTGTAAGCAACATGGTTTATGGACTCAGCGCTTAGCAGCTATTTGTAGAGCTCCCCATATGTCATGAAACACTTTATCCCTAAATTTCATCCTGCGTATCCCTATTTCACTTAGGTTGCTGCTTTGCATCAAAGCACACAGTAGCAGGCAGCTGCAACCTCATCCATCTCCCCACCCGGGCTCTGAGCACGCTAGCTGAACATGCTTGTGGGTTTGATGATGACACCTTTATTTCAGTGCAGGATGAAGCAACTGAATATCCCAGTTAGGCCCCAAATCCTTGAGATAAATCTCTTAAATTTTTCAGAAGCCAGGTGTTTCTATACCCTGGCCAGGAGAGCTGCTGAGCTTTTGGATGCTGCACCAAACAGCTGCGCGTTGGGCCAACAGCAGCAAGGCATCTTGGCCCACACCTCACCACAGGCTGAGTGTCCCGAGGGAGCAGGCGGTCACCAGCAGCCAGCTTGTAAGCTCTATAAAACCTCCGCTGAAAGGCCGTAGATGCTGCTGAGGATCCCCCAGCCTGCTTTCAGACCTCACGGTTGTCATCTCATCAGCTACAAACCCACGAAACATGATCATAGAATCATAGAATCATAGAATCATTAAGGTTGGAAAAGACCTCTAAGATCATCAAGTCCAACCATCAACTAACACCACCATGACTCCTAAACTAGGCCCTGGAGTGCCACGTCTACACCTTTTTTGAACACCTCCAGGGTTGACGACTCCACCACCTCTCTGGGCAGCCTGTTCCAATGCCTAACCACTCTTTTGGTAAAGAAATTCTTCCTGATGTCCAATCTAAACCTCCCCTGACGCAACTTGAGGCCATTCCCTCTCGTCCTATCGCTAGTTTCTTGGGAGAAGAGTCCAGCACCCGCTTCCCTACAACCTCCCTTCAGGTAGTTGTAGAGAGCGATAAGGTCTCCCCTCAGCCTCCTCTTCTCCAGACTAAACAACCCC